>CAUYRH010017769.1:0-20927 GCA_963574655.1 Perodicticus potto
GGAGACTTTACCTCTTTCATGTTTACATGGATGGAGCTGGAACATATTCTTCTTAGCAAAGTATCTCAAGAATGGAAGAAAAAGTATCCAATGTACTCATCCCTACTATGAAGCTAATTTATAGCTTTCATATGAAGGCTATAACCTGATTATAGCACAAGAATATGGGGAAAAGGGGCACAGGAGGGGAGGGGAGAGAGGAGGATGAGTGGAGGGAGGGTAACTGGTGGGATCACATCTATGGTGCATCTTATAAGGGTACAGATGAAACTTATTAAATGAAGAATACAAATGTCTTCATACAATAACTAGGAAAGTGCCATGAAGGCTATGTTAAACAGTTTGATGAAAATGTTTCAGATTGTGTATGAAGCCAGCACATTGTACCCCACGATTGCACTAATGTACACAGCTATGATTTAATAAAAAAAAAATGTAGACATGTAGATCCATGGAATAGCATAGAATATCCCAAAATAAAACCATATACCTATAGCCAACTAATTTTTATCAAAGCAGTACAAAACATACTCTAGGATCAGAACACTCTACTCAATAAACGGTTCTGAGAAGAAAAGTTAGTCATATGCAAAAGAATGAAACTGGATCCTTACCTCTCACTAGATATAAAAATTATCTCAAGATGGATTAAAGGCTTAATTAAATGTGAGACGTACAAGAAAACCTGGATATTGGCCTAGACAAAATATTTCTGTCTAAGGTTCCAAAAGTAAATATAATAAAAACAGAAATAGAGAGATATTAATTAAACTAAAAAGATTCTGCACAGCAAAAAAAAAAAAAAAAAAAATTAGAACAGTGAATAGACAACCTACAGAATGGGAGAAAATATTTGCAAACTATGTGGCCAACAAGAGACTAACACCGAAAATCTACAAGAATCTCAAACAACTCACAAAGAGAACAAACAACCCCATAAAAAGGTAAACAAATGGCATGAACATGCATTTCTCAAAAGAAGATATAATCTGTGATGAAAAATTAGAAAATGGTCAACATCACTAATCATCAGAGTAATGTAAATTAAAACCACAATGACATACCATCTTACTCCAGTAATCTTTATTTAACGGTCACTAGAATAATCATTATTGAAAAATCATGAAACAATAGATTTTGGAATAGATTTGGTTAAAATGGAACATTTATACATAGTTGGCAAGAATTAAAATAAGTATAACCTCTTTAGAGGCCAGTATAAAGATTTCTCAAAAACCTAAAAGTAGTTATACCACCTAATCCAATAGTCCCACTTCTGGTGATCTACCCAGAGGAAAAGAAATCATTATATCAAAATGATACCAACTTTTATGGTTATCTCAGCATAACTTGGCATCCTAAAAATATAGAATCAACCTAAATTCCATAAACTGAAGAATAAATAAAGGAAATATGGTGTATACACCATGGAGTACTACTCAATAACAAGAAAACATTAAATAATGTCTCCTTCATGGACTTAGATGGAACTAGAAGGCATTATCCTAAGTGCAGTAACTCAGAAATAAAATAATAAAAGCTGCACATTCTCACTTATAACTGGTAGCTAAACTATGGCTACACAAGGCCACACAGAGTAGTTTAATAGATGTTAGAGATTCAGAAGGGGAAGAGTGGGAAGGGGTAAAGAATAAAAAACTACCTATGGAGCACAACTTACATTATGTTGGTGATAAATACACCAAAAGGCCAGACTATACAACATATACATGTAATGGCATTCAACTAAACCTATTAAAATAAAAAGAAAGAAAAAATAATAAAACTTAAAATAAAAATTACTCCTTCACTCATATGCTTCAGAATGGATGTTGTGTTAGCAAGCATGAAAACAAGATTAATCTCCCTGTACATCATTGGAGCTCTTGGGTAACCAGGTGTCAATGCACAGTAACATTTTAAAAGGAATCTCGTTTTTATGAGTAGCAGGTCTCAACAGTGGGCTTTAAATATTCAGTAAACCATGCTATAAATAGATGTGTTGGGCATCCAGGATTTCTTGCTCTACTTATAGAACACAGGAAGAATAGATATAAGCATAATTTGTAAGCGCCTTGGGATTTGGGGAATGGTGAATTAACACTGACTTCAATTTAAAGTCACTAGCTGTGTTCTCTAACAAGATAGGTAGCCTGTTCTTTGAAGATTTGGTACTGGGTATCAATTTCTCCTCTCTAGCTATGAAAGTCTTACGTGCCTTCTTCTTCTAACTGAAGGTTGTTTTATCTACATTGAAAATCTTTTGTTTAATGTAACCGTCTGAACCAATGATCTTGGCCAGATCTTCTGGTTAACTTGCTATAGTTTCTATACAAAGGTCACTACAAAAGTTTTGAGACAGACTTCATTATTTCACTTCCAAGAAGTATGATAGACAGTGGCATCCTTTCTGATTCACTCATTCAAACTTCAACTTGCTAGGTTTATCAGTGTTTCTGGGAGAGCTTCACTTGTTTCCATCCACAGGGCACTCTACGTTTGCACAATAATTTTCTATGATTTTTAAAAGCAGATTAAAAGGGTCTCAGATCCTGGAGCATTTACAAGATTTGGAGGACCGAACTTCCTGTGTGATAATTTTTCAGTAGATTCAATAATTTAGAACAGGCCGATCTTCCCTGAAAGATGATGAGTGGGCATCCAGTGAATGCGGTGACTAAGGAAAACATTGTTGCTGTGGGAAAAATCACTTGCCAAAACAATCAAGTGACACTTAAGGACACTGAAGTGGCACTTCAGATTAGATCACTGGCACTGTCCAAAATCCTGCACTATTACCTTTGAGTTAGGAGTGTCTCATCCTGATGGGTGCCTCATACTTTGATAGATAAGCACAAGTACATCTGTGTTGAATGGTGTGAAGAAATGCTGGTCAGATTCAATGGAGTAATGATGTTTCTTGACATCGTTACTGCTGAGGAAACCTGGATTTACCAGTTTGATCCATAGAATAAATGTTAGTTGACAATGTGAATTTTTTCCCAATGAAAATCCGCCAACAAAAGTGAAGTGGCCCCAAAGTATTGGAAAGAAAATGGCAGCAACTTTCTTCTCCCGAAGTGGTCATGTTCCAACTGTTCACTGGTGTGCCGTGAAAGGATTTTAGCTGTGTCATAAAATGTTTTAAAAGTCATTAATTAAATTATTTTTGAAAGAGGTTCAAATCATAGTAAGTACATTCTTTTTTACTTTTTCTTTTTTGATCAACATAACTTAAGTGTACCGCAGACGTTTATATGCTCAAGTGTGCTATGAGATAAAAAATGTTGAAATCAGCTACTCCGGAGGCTGAGGCAGGAGGATTGCTTGAGCCTAAGAATGTGAGGTTGCTGTGAGCTATGATGCCAATGCGCTGTACCCAGGGTGACAGAGTGAGACTCTACCCAAAAAAAAAAAAAAAGTAAAATGTAAAAAGTAAATAAATAAAAAAGGTTGAAAAACACTGCTCTAGAGTAACAAAGTATAATTACTGCTCAGTGGTACCAAATAGTATGTCTACCAAAAGTTTTCAGGAAACTTAAAGAATGGTCAGGAATAGGACTGCGAGGGACTATCTTGCACCATGGCAATGCAACCACCTACACAGCCAACGTCGCCATTCAGCTCCTGAAGTCCACAAAGGTTAAATTTATGACTCATGTACCCTAAAGTTCTGGCCTGGCCCCATGTGGCTCTTTCAAAAAAATCTCACGTGCTGAAGAATAATCTGCAACTCAGAAGCAGCTGTTCATGCCTATGAAAGTCAACTTTCATCACTTGAAGAAAATGAATGGAAAGAACATTTTCAAAAATGCCTTATAAGAATTAAAAATACATAGAATGTTGTGGGGATTATTTTGAGAAAATATAGTAATCAAAATGATTTTATGTTTCTTAATTTTTGTGTTATCTCAGAGCTTTCCATAGTTTTCTCATCTCTATCAGGCTTTATAGAATTGAAGAGAATTGGGGCCTTACTCTGAATTAGGCTTTGGCTTAAGGAAATATGGCTAGATTGATCTTCTATCCAGACTTCTAAAACGTTCCGTGTATCAGCACTAAAGCTGACTTGCTCTCTTATCATCTATGCATTCACAAGAGGAACATTTTTAATTTCCTCAAGAACTTTTACTTTTTATTTACAACTTAACTAGCACAAAAGGACTACCTGGCAGCCTATCTCAGATTTTGATATGCTTCCTCACTAAGCTTAATAATTTCTAGCTTTTAATGTAAAGTGAGTGATGTGAAACTCTTTCTTTCATGTGAACATTTAGAAGCCATTGTCAGTATTGCTGTGTCTCAGGGAATAGGGAGAACTGAGAAGAGGGAGGGAGGCAGAGAAATGGCCAGTTGGTGGAGCAGTCAGAACACACACATTCATCAATCACGTTTGTTGTCTTACGTGAGTGTGGCTTGTGGTGGCCCAAAACAATTATAATAGTAACATCAAAGATCACTAATCACAGATCACCGTAACACATATAACAACAATAATAATAATAATAATAAAGTTTGACATATTGTGAAAATTACCAAAATGTATCCCAACAACACAAAAACCCCAAGTAAGCACATGCTGTTGGGAAAAATGGTACCAATAGACCTGCTGGATGCTAAGTTGCCTTCAATTTATAAAAAATGCAATATCAATAAGACAAAGAACAATAAAATGAAGTATGACTATAGTTTTTAGGTTAATAATATCAGATGTATAACTAACAGAAGCAGAGGGAAAGCAATGCTGTGATTTCAGAATGAATTCTGAGAAACTGAAAATTTAATAACATGAGTTAAGTAGAAAGCCGTGTGCACAAGTATTTCTAAAATGCAGATTGTTAATCTATTTTATTTATGTTTCCATATCCTGAAGATGGCTTAATAAGGAGATGCAATCAGAATTAGCTAAGCAGTGAGAACTTGGAGGGATCAGGGTGGCAGTTAGATTTATATAAATATTTGCAGAGACTGGGAAGAGCAGATGCTCATATAATCCAGACAATGTGTGTACACTTGATTTTAAAATAAAATAAAACAGTTGAAAGCCAAAATATAATTAATCAGAGGAAATGCTTTAATCAACATCTTCCAAATCCTTAAGCACTGCTGAAAAGATTAAAGAAACATAAAGGAAATTAAAATACGATATTCAAAAGAAAACCAGAATTAGTCTATTCCCGACGTTTTCTTTTTATTTCAGATGTGGGATGAGGAATACAATTAATACGCATTTCTAATTGCTGCCAACTAGTGAAATTTCCTGGGTGTTTAAGATACTAAAGAAGCCACCTAAGACTTACTATGTAATTTACAATGTGATAATGATATCTCTTCTTTAATATTAATTTATTACAAGAAATGTGTATGCTTGCCCCCGTTTCCATAGTTCTAAACCAAAATCTTTCCACTGGAATGGAAGAGAGCAAGTTTAAATGAATGCAAGTTTCACATTAATAGGTTACCCATGTAGATTTTTTTTAAGTTGCATATCAAAAAAAAGAATTAGTACATTAAATCCATGTAAGTACTTATATGTGTTATGTAGACCCAAAATAAGAGTAATTAGCTTTGAAGGCCACTTTGGACTTGGTTTTCTAAACTCAACCACTCTTGGTATTATTTCTGTTATTTTTTTCCAAGATTTGATGAGCTGTTCAATATGAACCTATAATTATTACTACAGAGAATAATTTAAACAGAGGATTTTAAAACAATGTCTCAAAGAAATAAAAAACACATGCCTTCCTTGCAACTTGACAATATATAAACATTTAAAGCTCAAAACATTTGTCTCTTCCACAAAGAAAATTACGATGGTAATAGAAATTATTCTGTATGTCTTACCAGAATATTATAAACAATTTTTTTAAAAATGAGTCCCTCCAGGTAGTTAACAGCTTGCTACTCTTAATTTCAAGAATACCTTTAAGTAGAAGTTGAGACGCATTAAAATTTCTGGCAGAAATACTATCAGTGTCTACTGAAATTCTTCCACAATGTCTCTAGCACTTGGATTAGACTTCATCCTGAAGTCTGGAATGTTTAATTCTGCAATCACATTGTGGAAATTATTCTTATTGAAATGACTGGGGTAAGACTTTCTTATTATGTACCATCCTATAAATACTTGTGGAGTTTTTTTTGAGACAGAGTTTCAAAAAAACCCTCCGTAGAGTGCTATGGCATCACAGCTCACAGCAACCTCAAACTCTTGGGCTTAAGTGATTCTCTTGCCTCAGCCTCCCAAGTAGCTGGGACTACAGGTGCCCAACACAATACCCGGTTATTTTTGTGTTGCAGTTGTCATTGTTGATTAGCTAGCTTGGGCTGGGTTTGAACCCACCAGCCTTGGTGTATGTGGCCGGCACCCTACCCACTAAGCTACGGTTGCCACCTATGAATACATTTTAATATTAGGGAAAACTGGGCTGGACACAATGGCTCATGCCTATAATCTCAACTCTAAAAGGTTAAGGCAGGTAGATTGCTTGATCTCAGGAGTTTGAGACAAGCCTGAGCAAAAGTGAGACCTCATCTCTACTAAAAATATAAAAATTAGCTAGGCATCATGGTGGACACCTATAATCCCGGCTGCTCTGGAGACTGAGCCCAAGAGTTTGAGGTTACTGTGAGTTACAATGACACCATGGTACTCTACTCAGGGTGACAGTGAGACTCTATCTCAAAAAAAAAAATTAATAATAATAATAGTGAAATCGGAATGACTTAAGAGATCCACTGTGACATCTAGATTTGATAAATGAAAGCAGCTACATGACAATTTCCTCTGTGTTCTATCATAATTAAGGTAACTTTGAGGAGCACACTGCACTAATTTGCTTCAGATATACTGGTAATTTGAGATGTTCTCCCAATAAGAGAAAAACTGGATTTAAATGAAAAGACATAAAAGGTAGCATCTCTAGGGAGCATTTGTTTAGTGATTATTGTGCAATCCTTTGGTCCCAAATCACCAACTCTGTGTACTTCATTATAATGAGTTTACTATTATTAAAATAGTCTGTTTTATTATCAGAAAATAATTTAAAAATTATCCTTATTTGATTTATAAATTGATGTAATTCTTTATCTAATAGGATTGACTGTGTTACTCCGGCTATTAGGTCAATAAATATGGAATGTGTAACTTCAAGTCTAAAGTTTAGTTTAAATTTTATCAGAAACAAGAAGAACAATTAATCCAAGTATGTATCTGAACTAATGACACGGTTTTGCCATCTTGATGGTAGCTTGTTTACATGAGAAGTGAAGGAGGCTGCAAAGTGAGTGGGAAATCACAAAAGGCATTTTCCACAGCTTATTGAGAATTAAATGGTTTTCCTTGCAATAAGAGGTCCAAAGCCTGGGAAAAATGCTTCAGTTGGTGCAGGTGAATACAGTAGATGACAGAGAGTTTCTAAGTCCATCCTCTGTAGTTCCGGTGACATGCAGTAAAGCGTTGTCTTGCAAGAGGAAAGGCTTGTCTCTATTGGCCAATCTCGGGTGCTCAACTGCAAGCTGCCTCATGATGTCATTCATTTGGTCGGAGTAGACATCTGCTGTAATAGACTGACCAGGTTTCATGAAGCTGTAGTGGGTGGTACCAGAGCAGGACCACCACACGGACACCATTAGCTTTTTTTTTTTTTTTTGATGAATATTCAATTTTCGACTATTTTGGCACTTCATCTTTATGCAGCCATTGTGCTGAACGCTTGCAAGTGTCAAAAAGAATCCATTTTGCATAACACGTAATACCGTGTAGAAATGGCTCGCCTTTGTATTGTGACAGCAAAAAAAGGCAAGTTTCCGCATAATTTCTCTTCTGACACTTGTTTAATTTACATAGAACCCATCTATCCAGCTTCTTTACCTTGCCTGTTTCAAATGGTTCAATATTGTTGGAATAGTAATGCACATTTTGCTGCTAATTCACGCATAGGTTTACATGGGATTTGCTTCCATTACAGCTTTCAGCTCATCATTATCCCCCGTGGTCTCAGGTCACCCTCATGCTCATTTTCAAGACTAAAGTCACCAGAACATAATTTCTCAAACCAGGCATACTGCGTGTTAATTAACCACATCCTTCCCAAACACTTCATTGATGTTTTGAGCTGTCTGTGCTGCATTCTACAACGGTTGAAAATAACAAATTTTTGACTTACCTACGGTTTCACAAAAAATTGCTCTAAAAACAATTTGAAGAACAATCACGAGCCAAAACATGCATTTGAAAGGAGGATGTTTCTTCACAAAAAATAAATAAATAAATAAGACAAAGTATCGATGTAAATTGTCAGAGACATCAACTGTCAAACTTAGCCCTTAAGGGAATAGCTCCCTTCATGCTTAATATTAATAGCTTAACAGTAACCTTCACATAACAAACTCAACTAATAATCTGTAAACAAGCCCAGTGATAATGCTTATTAAGAACACAGCCATTTCTGTCAACGGACTCACTGGAGAGATAAGGAGCCAAGACTAGTCATAAGAATGATCCCTTTATTCTGTCTCTTTGTTCTCAATTCTTATCACCAAGCCACAGAAAGGTACTTAGAGTTTCATTATTATTATGGTTGTTGAATATCATTACCATCATTTTTTCCAAGTGTACCACTTAGAAGAAGAAAATCAGAAAATAAGTTTTACTGGGGACTCTGAGACTGAGAGACAAAATTTAGACAGCCGAGCCTCAGCTGTGCCATTATATTGCTTTGTAATCTTCTGTTTGGGAAATTTCTGAAAGATGAGGGGGGTGGTTCAAGATGTGCAAGACAAAGTACCTACTTATACCCTAGGCATTGTCATCAGCAAACCAAGGCATAAAAGTAACCATGTATGAAAATTGTGCATAAATCTAGAAAGGTACTTTTCCATATGGCATCCCCTAGCCATATGGCTATTAAAATGCAAATATAAATAAATTAATAATAAGTAAAATTTAAAATTCAGTTTCTCAGTCACAAAAACTAACCATGAGCCAAAATTTAAGTGCTCATAGCCTCTTGTGGCTAGAAGTTACCAGGAAAAAAGAAATTTCTATGTGCATAACTCTGCTATATCCATTAGTTTCTGGAACCAGAGGTAAGAGTCACCCCAAAATTATCAACTTAAAAAATTATCCATTTGTTTCCAAGAACAAATGAAGGTAGCAGAGTCATGTACATACAGTTTTTTGTTTTTCTAAACCATGGTTCATATGCTTTTTTTCTCCAACAAAAGAAGGAGATACGCAAACGCTTCTGCCTCCTTTTAAATAAAAATTCTGAGTATGGATAATATATGCTACTTAATTCTAAGGCATCCCTTATTGGTCATACAAAACCTTAAAATCATATACCTATTCAATACAGTAGCAAAGATTTGTTTTGGAGATATATACTAGTTGCAAATACTTTAAAGAAAAATAAGACACACATACATACACCTACACAAACATCTTTTCAAATAAAAATTATCAAAGAAAAACACTGAAAATGAATATATTCATACCAGCAATCTGGGAGTGATTGGTTTTATGACTTAGTAATAATGCCTAGTGACATGTCATTTCATATAATCCTCTACTTATCAAGAGAATACAATAAATAAAAATGCATCAACATATGAGAGATTATAGAATGTCACTATTGTTTTTGAAGGTACCAAGATGTATACACTCAAATGGTGATCTTCTCAAGTAGTTTCCTTTCAGAAAAATAAATTTCCTTCAAACTCTCTGAAATACTATCATAAGTAGCTGAAATGGAGTCAGATCTTAATAATCTTGTGTTTAAAAATAGTTCAAGGTAATAATCTAAAGCCAAATCTGGATTGTAATTCTGGTTATAATCAAAGTGAAGCTAAAAAGCAATACAACAGTATTTGCATTAAAAATGATGTAGCATTTATTGTGTCCATGAAAATATCAAAAAGTGTTGAGTATTTTATGCAATTACGTCCCCATCTTAGAGATGAAGAAACAGCTGCTCACAGAAGTCTCATAACTTGCCTAATGTCCCATGGCAGGCACATTGCAGAATAAAAAATTCCAGACTCAGAAATATCTAGCTAGCACAAATCTATGATGGTAAGGTTAATTCTCAATGAGAAATTCCAAAAACAATTTTCTTGTTAATAATTCTATTTACTTCCACAATTTCTATTTTAAAAATTCTTATTACATTAATCATGATTCAGGTCAATATTTAAAGAACATGCTATTATCTTAGTTTTTGTAGAACAATAATCTCTGAATTCAATTATTTCTCCAGATATCTCTTGATTATTTTTAACATAGGAAATCAAAAAACCCTATGATGAAAATAAAAGTCTTCAATAATTGTTTATTATGATTAACCATTAAATCATTTAGTACAGTTTTCATAAACTTCACATGGATACTCTAATTTTAACTGAAAACCGAACATGTATTCACATTAACTTGCAATGGAAAAAAATAGAAACAATCATTTAGGTGCGTAAGTTTTAATGTGTTTACAAAAGACTATCAAAATTTAATAGAAAATAATAAATTTGCAGATCTAGATAAACACTGATTCCACTGTATTGGATTATGGAGTTGATATATAGCATTAAAATATCACTTAGAATAGTTATCTCATATACAGTTCAATAAGGACAAAAGCTTATGTAAATATCCTGTGCCATTGTACACCATCAATTAAGTACATAAACCTAAGATAAACTATTCAGGTGGCATACTGGACAAAGTGGAATTATTACACACAGTTTGTATCAATTAAGAAAGTTCAAGCAGTTATTTAAATACTTGAGGCTATCCATTAGCCTTTAAAGCTCAAAGAACTCACCAAAGCGTAATTATATCCAGCCTGGTGATTGGCACTTAAGTTTATAAGAGGTTAAGAAAGCCCCACAGGTCAAGATTGAACAAATAGCTCCTGATCACAGCACCAATGATATTTTAGAAGAATATATTTATAGAGAAGAGATCTTGATACTTAAACATATGCTGTTTCTAAAAAGTGAGGAATTTTGAAGTAACGGTTGTCTGAGATAAATGTCAATGAATCAGCATAAAATATATTGCTTATGAACAATTCAGTTAGTTTCTAACACTGTACATAAAACATATATAATTTTTTAAAAATTGAAAAATGCCATAAATCTTAAATTCAGTCTCAGGAGTGTTAACAAGTACATTCCTCCTTGGAGGTTTCCTTTCTCTCGCTGTGTTTTCACCAATTTGATACCGCTCCTAAATGTTACCTTGTGGCAGGCAATTAAGACTATAAGTATTCAGAATATGTGTGTGCCCACTTCTTTTGAAGCAAGAAAAGGAATTTACCTCTCTGTAAGTTATACTCTCAATAAATTGTAATTGCAATGACTCTAAATGTATTGAACCCATGTGCTTCCCTGGTGAATTTGAGATAAGAAATACTCTAACTAGCAAGTTTAAAGTCATTCAAAGTCCTCACAAACAGGCAAATATACCTCCAATTCTTAAGGTTCAGTGTGTACCTAAAAAATCAGCTTTCTATTTCAACGTAAGCCAAAAAACATGACTAGAGACAGTTATGATAGTGACCCAGAACTAAAGAAGAAGAGAAAGAAAAATTTACTTCAATAGATCTAAATAAAGTGTCTCTCCACTGAAGGACGCAATCACTAAGTTTTCACCCCCATGATTGGGAGCTATTCTGGTTAACATTCCTTTTACCCAAGAATTATATGGTTTGTCAATGTTCAAAATTTACAAAGAGTACTAAATCTGTGCTGAAAATAATTCAACTGTGGATGATTCATAATTCCTTTCAGAGTTTTTCCTGCCCTAAGCATCATCATTATACATATACACCAATTAGCATTGCACAATCTTGTAGGTGTAGAATGCATAGGAAATGGACTTTTCCTGTAAATAGTTTAAAATACAGTGTATGTGGGAATAAAACTACTTTTAGTTTACTTAATTTCCCTTATATCTTAATCATAAAGCAGGGATCTGCATGAAAGTTTATTCACTGACACTTTTTAGATGTTGGGTTTACAAGTTAATAGGACTTCAGTAGATCCAAAAAAATTGCACACACAAAACCCTGTGCACACACATAACCTTGTACAGCACAGAAAGCCTTTAAGACACCTTTGTTTGCAGCCATGTGGCCAGAAACTCACCACCACACTTTAGCTCTTGAAACTTCCTGCTCATCCCTCTAGCTGTAGTGACTCCTGGGTCTTCATTTAATTTTCACTGGTGAGGAAATGAATGTCCAGGATATCCATGATCACATTGCTTCAATCTTTGATGCCATGAGAGCCTTAATTTCTTCCCCTCACTGCTGGAAGATGAGGGTGTGGCGTGTGGCTGTGTTTCCACTCCCACCTCCAGGCCCACTTCATAATGGGAGATGTGTTCCAGAATCTTGGGTTGGAAATTAGAATAGTTTTACCATAGAAATAAAATTCTTAATGGCTAAAGCATCCCAAATTATTAGTAATACTATTCAACTGCTTTATAGGATTTTGGAACTGGCCAAGATAAACTACCTCATACGTCGATATTGTTAGGAAAAAATGCCTTGTGAGTTTTCAAATAATTTAAAAGATAACTTTGGAAATATATCCTGTTCATTATTTGAAGAACTTCATAAATCAAAAATACAAAAGTACAAACAAAAGTTACTACTCTATAAAATCATAGAATGTACTTTCCAAATATTACATTGAAGAATGATCAAATTGTAAATGGTAAAGTTTAGAGAGCAAAGGGAATTGCTCAATATAGAGGAGATATGATAATTCAAGTCACATATTAATGTGTACAGGTTTCTTTTTTACTGTAGCTCAAGTATTTTGTTTTTTTCTTCTATAGACCTAATAGCACAGAACAATTCTCTCCCTTTTTGATCCTATATTTGGAATTTTGTTTTGCTATTTAACAGATCATGCTAATTATCATGTTAACAAAACCACCTGCTCCTGATCCCACTCTCTACATTGCCTACTACTCCATTTCTTTCCTCCCCATGTGAGACAGAACTCTTAGAAAGAGTTGCCTTAATTTACTACTGCCAGTTCCAATTCATTTCTTCTCATTTTCTCCTAGACCCACACCAGCCGAGCTTTAAGCCCATCCTTCTACCTAAACTTTCCTGTCAAAATTAATAATTTACTTTCATGATGCTTAGACCAATAGCCACTTTTCTGGCCTTGACTTATCAGCAGTATTTGCCACAATTGATCACTCCCTCCATTTCGATACATTTTCCAGGATACCTCAGATTTCTTGGTTTTTGTCTCTCCCTCATCACTTCTATTTGATTCCTAAATTCTTCTTCTCTATCTACTCTCTTAATGATCTTATTTATTTCCAAGACTTATGTTAGCACTCTCAAGACATTATTCTGGTGTCTATGAGGGGTTTTTTGGAAATGTTTTCCTAGCTTTATTTATGAGTACATCCTTCTTTTTTTAATTGCAAAATATTCAGGTGGTACAAATGTTTTAAGTTACAGAGATCACTTTTGTAATACTCGAGTCCTGGATAAAGGTGTGCTTGTCAGCCAAATGGTGTCATAGTACTGGACAGGTGGGGTTTTTATTCTCCCATTCTCTCTACTCCCCCTGGTTGATTTCCACTAAGTTTTACTTCCCTCTATGCATATATGTACTTAACATTTAGTTCCAATTGGAGTGAGTACATGTGTTTGTTTTTCCAATCTTTAGATGCTTCACTTAAGAGAATGGTCTCCAGTTCCACCCAGATTGCTGGAAAAGGTATTGATTCATCTTTTTAAAATAACTTAGTACTGCATGGTGCACATATACCACGTTTTTTTAATCCACTCATGAGTTGATGGGCACTTGTACTGAATGTGCATCTTTGCGATTGTGAATTGCGCTGATTAGAAGTCAGTGACTTTGTGAATCATTGTTCCCCTGTAAGTTATCTCTGGGTTGGCCTCCACTGATTGTTATTTCTCCTGAGAATAGTCACATTTTTCTGATTCTTCATATGCTGAGTAATTTCAGATGATATTCAGAATATTGTAAATGCTATGCTATGGGGACTCTATATTTTATTTTATTCCCCCAAAGAGTGGAATTTTGTTTTCTTAGATAGTTAACTTAATTGGACTCAAACCGCAAACCTTTATCTCCTGAGGTAGTTCAAATGTCAGTGCACTTCTTTTGTCCTTAGCCAAAGTCTTTCCCACATATGAATGTTTCAAGTGTCAACCGGAGACTGAATGGAGTTTATACACAGAGATTAGGCCTCCTCTTTCTGGCTCTCTTTTTCCACGTTAACTTTCTACTGTCTCTAGTTGCCCCAAACTCTGTCTTTTGATTTTTCAGGTGAGAAAAACTTAAAGTTTTCTATTGGAGTCGTAGACATTCCTTGCAGAAACTACTTGTCGGGGCCCAGGATGCCCGGTCACCAGTTCTGGCTTATCTAACTGTCTGGACGCAGACCACTGTGCTACCTTGCTTGGGATCAAGTCCCCTTAGATGCTTGCTGGAGGGCAATTCATCTTAGCAGGAGAGAGAGAGAGAGAGAGAAGTCTTCGAGGGAGAGAAACAGTCTTAGTAGGAAAGCGAAATTTAGCAGTTTTCATAGAAGGGCGCCAGGCAGGTGCCCTCCAAACAGGAGGAGCAAAAGAGTTAGAGTGAGCAATTCTGTGAGACAATGAATGATCCTGGACTCACCCCTCCTGCAGCTACTTATAGAAGTGGTCCTGTGGCTATTTGCACCACAGGTGGAGACTGCCAAGCACTGATGCTCGTGCTCTCGTGTTAAGGGGAGCCGAATCCCTTCCCCAGGCCCTTACCATGTCATCTCACAGGTGTTTCCTATAGTTACAGAGTGTTCAGAGCTTAATTCTTGCTTCTCCTTCCCTTGAATTATATGGAGGTATACACTACACTACTGAGGATGGTATTTGGGCTACAAGTTGTAAAAATGGCAAATTTACCCAATGCCAGTTGCTTTTTACATATTTTAATTTTCCTCCATGATCTGCCTGGCTTAAACACCCCAAACCTACTTTGAGTCATTACTTTTGATATTATGTCTAGAACATATAGTTGTCATTGTAAGACAGTGATGTTAGAAAATTATTCAAACATATTAGTAAGCCCCATGGGGCTTTAAATACTCAATTCAGCCCCATGACTTTAAATACTAGCTCTATGCTGAATACTCCTAAATATAGCCAATCAAGACCCATGCAGCTCATGAACCTAACCACAGACTCAAAATTCCAGCTGGCTGGCAAATAGACATCTCAGTTAACACTACTGAGGGTAGTCTCCTGACTTTTCCTCCAACTCATCAGGCAGCCTTCCTCAACCCAGTAGGTGGCCTCTACATTGTCCCAGTAACTCAGGGCAAGAAACTTCAGAGTTCTCATGACCACTCCTTTCTCTCATATCCTTCATCAAGTTCAGCAGCAATTTTGTGAGCTCCACCTTTAAAACATATTCAGAATCTGACCACTGTGCTCACCTTCACCCCCATGGCTACTCCTATCTCCTGCCTGGATTATAGCACTAATCTATCTGATCTCATGACTACCCTATCCTCTCCCAATTCCATTATTCATGACAGCAGGCAGAATAATTCTTTAAAAAGGGAAATCAGATCACTTTGCTCCTTTTCTCAGCACTCTAATAGCCTCCTATGGTACACAAAGTAAAAGCCAAATTCTGTAAAATGAGCTATAAGCCCCAAAGATCTGCCCCTATTAACCCCTCTGCCCTCTTCTCCTATCATTCCCCCACTCTGTGCTTACTCTTAAATGTGCCTGATGTACTCATACCCTAGGACTTTTGTTCCAGGTATTCCCTCTCTCCTGGAATACTTCTCCTCCCAATACTAGGTTAGCTAAACTCCTCACCTCTATCAGGAGGCTGCTTAATCTTAGTTTCAAAATGAGGTCCACTTTAACTGTCTTATTTAATACTGCAACTTTCCCAGTCACTTTTTTTCCTGTGTTACCTGAGAGAATGTAAGCTCTGTGCAGGCATAGAGCTCTGCCAAGCATATAGAACAGCGGCTAGAACATAGAAATTGTTCAGTTTATGCTGAATTGTTCAAATATATGCTGAATAAAATGAGTGTGAAGCTCCATCCTGCCTGGTTGCAGAAAATAGAATTTTATTTGCATGTCCTGCTGCCCCTGATCATTTCAGATTTAAATGTTATTCATTCAAAAGTTCCCTTTTTCTTTCTCCCCAACCTGGTACCTAATTTTCAGGGGCTTCCATGGAGGGGAAGGAAGCCAGGAGGAAACGACTGGTCTGTGGCTGCCCGTTGCCCTGCATTGTCATCTGGTAAGACGGCCTTATTTCCTGCATCTGTTTTCACTGTCGCTCTGCGATGTGTCTATCATTACTCCCTGGTCTGCAACAGCACCAAGCAACCCAAACTGAGAAATCAATTTAGTCTGATGCTTCTTTACTTCCAGCTAATTGGTCATCTTCTTTGAAGGCAGTGGAAAGTTTTAATAATAGTTACCTTCCCATGAGTAAAAAAATAAATTAATAAATAAATCTTTTTGTTAGTTTGTTTGTTGAGGCAGAGTCTCACTTTGCCACCCTCAGTAGAGTGCAGTGTCATTATAGCTCACAGTAACCCTCAGTAGAGTGCAGTGTCATCATAGATCACAGTAACCTCAAACTTTTGGGCTCAGCCTCCCGTGTAGCTACAACTGCAGGCACCTGCCACAACACCAGGCTATTTTTAGAAATGGAGTCTGGCTCTTGCTCAGGCTGGTCTCCAACTTCTGAGCTCAGGTAGTTCACGCACCTGAGCCTCCCAGAATGCTAAGATTACAGCTGTGAGCCAACGTACCTGGCCAAAACCATAAATCTTTCTCAAGACTTTATTTTCTTGGATATCACAAAAAGCCATCAGGACTCACACCTTTGTTGAAATACCTGCAAGAGTAGAACCTGCTGAATTCTGAAAACTTGTCAGCTCTAATGTTGAATATCTGAACTTATCTCGGGGAGTTGTATCAATATTCCCTTTACCTGATTTAAAATAGCTAAGAGTAGGGAATAGAGCCAAAGCGTGAGCCCAGCCTAAGAGGGCTTAACTATTTTGTTTCCTTTCTTCTTCTACTTCCCTCTGCTAGTTCAGAGATCTTGGCAGGAGTGCCGAGAGGGCACAAGTAAATATACTTTGTAAATATTTTCCTCATACATGAGAAGTGAGGTTTCTGAGTTCAAAGGCCAAGGATTTGCTGCTTTTTTTTTTCAGTTTTCTGTATACATCAATGACTAATTTTTAGATGATTGTACTGAGGAAAAGGGTTTCCAGGCCCCAGAAAAGAAAATCAAAAGGATAAAGGCAGGCAGGGAAGGGAGGAGGTGGAAGTGAGATTTCAGTCGACACATCAAATATTCACAACTTCCAGCTCTAATCTTTACCACCTGAACAACTTATTATATCTGACTTAGCCTTTTGTTAAGAAATAATCATGTTATGAAGAGAATAAAAGAAGATCAGAAAATGCAATTAAACTTTTTTCACAAGGTAGATTTCTATAGTAATGAAGAACTTACCCAGTTGTTTTCAAGACACCAAAGAGGTAGATTTCTATAGTAATGAAGAACTTACCCAGTTGTTTTCAAGACACCAAAGAGCAAGCCACATGCTGGTTCTGAAGATCTGATGATTAAGAGAAAAAAAAAAAAAATCAAAGAGTGTGAATGTCTTCCTGTCTGGGCCTAAGTATGACTTAGAGATTCAGAAACGGTTGAGTAAAGAAAGAAAAAGAATTATCCTCTTTTGACATAAAGTATTGGGAAACAACCAATATTAGCCTCATGTAAAGCCAAAATTAAATGAGGAAATTCTTACCCTTAATGTAGGTCGTATGTAAACATACAGAGAATGCCGCAGTAGTTTTAAAAGGAAATGTCGGAAATTGACTTCCACACGTGATTGACTTTGAAGCTCATTCAGGAAAGGAACTGCCTATATCCCAAGCGATACTATTTGAAATTTAGTTTCTTTTGTAATTAATGGATCAATTGAAAGTGATTACCTTTTTAAAGTGCAAGAGAGTACATTTAAAAAAAAACAAACTTAAATCCTCAGGATATTTGTACAGGCTTTCCCCTTTGTCAGGCACAATTTCATAGCCCAAGACTCAAGTGAGACAGTACTTCCTCAGACAGGCATTCCCAGGCCTTCCTGACCAAGCAAGTCAATTCTACTTCTGCTCTTCATTCCCTAACTTTATAATCTGTTCATATAATTTCGTAATTATGTTTATTTATGTATTTACTCTTTTATCCTCTGCATTGTACCTCAGATTATAAACTCCGCAAGACGTGTCTTTCCTTAATTCTTCAAAGTATATCTATCACTTAGCGTAATGTCCAGGAGAGGGCATGTAATCAATGAAATAGTTATTAAATATTTGTTACATGCATAAAAGACAAAAGAAAACATGCAGTTAAATGCTGGAGAATTTTTTAACTTATTGGTAGTTTTTCAAATGACAAGCAGTCTAATTCCTATTAAACATAACAATCTTTTCTATTTTATCTTTTTTCAAAACCCCATTACTTCTGAAACTTGTACAGTGGTATGCTGGTAGCATCCTGCTCTCTGGAAATAAAGAAACATATATATGTACATAAGTTAAATGTTAAGTTTACTGAGATAAAGAATGTGTAGCATATAATTTACAAATAGTAATAAAATATACAATATTCTTTATTGAAATTTTCAAGTAGCCAATTAATTCACACAGCATACTCTTATCGATTTTTCCCAAGCTCTCATATCAACAGCCAATTTATATTTAAAATTGACAAATGAGTTTGATTCCAACATAGTATCAGTTGACATTTTTATTTATGTTATTGAATATAATAAAAATGACAAAACAGACATATGTCAGAACTTCAAGCATCTGTCAATGGTGTGAGCAACATTTCTGCTGAATCAGATAATAGTTTTCAAATACCAGAAGAATATTTTCTCAATTTTTTGTGGTCTTCACAATTAACATCTATACACACATTTGTAAATTTGATCAGTGTTATAATACTAAACATTCTCCCTCGTGTTTTTATGTATGCATCAGGAGTAGAAAAACTTTTTCTATGAAGAGTCAGATAACAAATATTTTAGGATGGCTCAGCACCTGGAGCTCAGCGGCTAGGGCTCCAGTCACATAGACCAGAGCTGGCAGGTTTGAATCTAGCTCTGGCATATCAAACAACAAGGACAACTACAACCAAAAAATAGCCGGGAGTTGTGGCGGGCACCTGTAGTCCCAGCTACTCAGGAGGCTGAGGCAAGAGAATCACTTAAGCCCAAGAGTTTGAGGTTGCTATGACCTGTGACACCACAGCACTCTACCCAGGATGACAGCTTGAGACTCCGTCTCAAAAAAAAAAAAAAAAAAATTTAGGCTTTAAAGGCCACAAAATCTCTACTACAATTACTCCTTTCTTCCACAGCAGTACAAAAGTTGCCATAGACAATATGTAAACAAATGGGTGTGTCTCTGCTCCAATAGCAGAACGGTAAATCATGCCTGATTTTTTTAGCACTTTCTATGTTCAGGGTGTAAATATGCCCAGCATTGCTGATTCAAAGTTACCAATGTGACAGCCTTGTGTGCTGAGTTGGAAAGAGATGTGCGATAAACCAGCATTAGCTAGGATTTCTACATGGTATCTCTATAACACATATATAAACAAAAGTAACCCAAGGAGTATGAATAATAATAAAAGGTAGTGAAATAATTAGAAACCAGTGAGTTGAGTATTTATTAACTTAGTTTTTAACATTTTGTTCACTTGGAAGTTTATATAATTTTAAATTTTTTAATGGCTATGTTAAAAACTGACTGATAACATTGCTGACAACTTACCAATCTGCTCCCGTGAGCTGATAGCAGTCGGCTCATGGATGCCACAGCTGTATATCCTTTCTTGAAACTTTATCCACCCTCTAAATCTCCTACTTTGATCTAGTTCTCACCTTCCTTCTTTGAATTTTCCTTATTCATTCTTCAGTAACTTCTTTACCTACTGTCATTTTTAATTCATAGAGTTCACTGTGACTCTGTTCTCTTATCTCAAGATAACCCCACAGCACGTTTCTTTAGCATGACTTCAACTGTTCCTACATTGTTGATTAAGCTAAGAAAATGTATATTTAGTTCTGCACTATCATTTATGCTTCCAAAAGGCCTGCTGCATTATTTTATATTTCCGTGTAGATGTTTTTGATTCTGTACTATAATTTTTTTTTATTAAACATAGCTGTGTACATTAGTGCAATCAAGGGGTACAATGTGCTGGTTTCATATACAATCTGAAATGTTTTCATCAAACTGTTTAACATACCCTTCATGGCATTGTCTTAGCTATTGTATGAAGACATTTGTATTCTGCATTTAGTAAGTTTTGCCTGTACCCTTCTAAGATGCACCATAGGTGTGGCCCCACCAATTACACTCCCTCCACCTCAACGTCCCCTCTCCCCTCCCTTCCCATATTCTTGTGCTATAGTTGGGTTATAGCCTTCATATGAAACCTTTAAATTACCTTCATAGTAGGGCTGAGTACATTGGATAATTTTTCTTCCATTCTTGAGATACTTTGCTAAGAACAGTATGTTCCAGCTCCATCCATGTAAACATGAAAGAGGTAAAGTCTCCATCTTTCTTTAAGGCTACATACTATTCCATGGTGTACATGTACCACAATTTATTAATCCATTCGTGGGTTGATGGGCCCTTGGGCTTCTTCCATGACTTAACAATTATGAATTGGGCTGCAATGAACATTCTGGTACAGATGTCTTTGTTATAATATGATTTTTGGTCTTCTGGGTATATACCTAGTAAAGGAATTATAGGATCAAATGGCAGGTCTATTTTTAGATCTCTAAGTACTCTCCAAACATCCTTCCAAAAGGAACGTAT
>CAUYRH010017770.1:0-20526 GCA_963574655.1 Perodicticus potto
TCACCCTGGATAGAGTGCTGTTGCATCACAGCTCACAGCAACCTCCAATTCCTGGGCTCAAGCGAGTCTCTTGCCTCTGCCTCCCAAGTAGCTGGGACTACAGGCACCCGCCACAACACCCGGCCATTTTTTGGTTGCAGCTGTCATTGTTGTTTGGCGGGCCTGGGCTGGATTCGAACCCACCAGCTCAGGTGTACGTGGCTGGCGCCTTAGCCCGTTGAGCCACAGACACCGAGCCAATCTCACATGACTTTAAAATGAAGAGATAATACGTTTGAAAATGTTTTGGAAAAAATTTAAGCGTTCTCAATCTGAAGTTAAGACAAAATTTTTACAGTAGACATCATTGAAAAGGTGGAATCGCTTTTGGTCACATACCTTTGAGTGAGAACAGTGAGAGTCTGAGTAGGAATTACTGAAATGATAGGGTTTAGGAAGTGGGAACATCATATGCAGAAAAGAGTTATGAAATAAAATGATTAATTTGGGTTACCATAAGAAATTTAGTGTGGCTAGAGTGTAATATGTGTGTGGAGGAGTATTGGGAGATCGGGTTGGGAAATATGGATTTGCTTGAATGTTTAGTTAAAAGTTATGGAGGACACTTAGGGGAGTGATGTAAAATTTGAATTTCTAAAAGTTTTGTTCTAGTGTACTACTGTAGATGATAGATGGGTGGCAGAGGCAAACGGGAATTAGGGAGACTCTTGAGGAGGCTGTCACATTTAATAAAGGTCAGAACTAAGATGTTAAAGTAATGTGAATGTACGAAGGAAAAAACAGATAGATGCTGAAGATGATAGCAAAATGGAATATATGAGTCTTATGTTGTGATTAAATGTAGGTTGTAGAAAGCCATTTACTAAAAGAGAAAAATTTATAAGAATTCTAGACTCTGGCTTAAGTGGATTTCCTACCATTCACTGAGGTAGACACCAGAATGAATTTAAAGGAAAGAGGGTAAATTTGATTTTGCACATGTTAAATTTGAGGTATTCAGAACTTATCCAACTGCAAATGTTTGTTTTCTGGTGGATAAAAGAAGAGAGGATTTGAGATTTATCTCTGTGGTAGTAAATGAAGCCTTGCATTTGAATCAAGACACATAGCTAGGTCTCTTTGTTATACTCTATTTTAAAAATCTACCCCTTGAAAAATATACAATTCCCCAGAAACCAGGAAACCCATGATCCTTTGAGTCATACTCTTAGTCCTTATAATCAGTCCCAAATCTGAGCCCACATGAAAACTCTCTTTTCAAAATTAACCATAAGAATTCCTGGAACATTCAGTATAAAGATACCGCTTCATTGTTCTCATAACTCTTAAGTAGAATGTTTTTATTACTCTAAAGGTATATTATCAATCTAATTCAAATGTATTTTTAATCTAATAGAGTCATAGTAATAGCTGTCATTATTTTATTTTTCTATCTTGGAGTTTACTATAAATTGGTTATCCAATGACTTTTATTAGTTTATCCTCAAGCCTATATGCCAAAATAGTATCATAAATTCAGCTTATTATAGTAGCATCCCTGATTATACACTCTTGGTATTTGACTGTAAAGCTAGTTATTTTAATGTATTTATTTGGCAGCTGTGTTGGGAACTTTAACCTTTCTCAAGCCATAATCTTAAATTATGAGTTGCTTCCCCTTTCATCTACTCCCTCCATCTCCCACCCCTTATTGGCCTTGAGAGTTGTGAGTTGCACTTTAGCTTCTCCTCATTTGGCTTCATAGAATGGCTTCTTGATTTATTCTTCTTTCAGTTTTCTCTGTCATGATTACCCAGTTTTCCTTTTCTTCGTATCACTTGACAGTGTCATAATTAAGCTGCCTCCTTGCCATCAAGAGATTAGGCAGAGTGTGAACATGGCCTTCAGAGACAGAATGAGTGCCTGCAGGACTACAAGGGCAATGGTGATGGATATGACTCCTGCAGTAGTTCCCACGGATGTTATTTTAAAGTATTGCCTTTCTTATATGGGTCCTTCAAAATTCTAGGACTGCCAGCTTTCTATAATTTGTAGGCATACTCAAACATTTTTATGACTGCACCTAAATGTGAAAGGGGGAAAAATATTAAACTGATCCCTGCAACATTTAAAAGGAATGTAGTTAAACATGTCAATAGTAGTGTGGCTACAGGTAATGAAACTCTCCTTTTTTAATGGACTCCTGATCACACTGCAAGATTTTTTTAATAAGTAGCCATTCATTCGGATCTATAAACATCAACCTCTTAATGCTTTTTAAAAATCATTGCAAGGGTTTGCAGCGTTTGTACTAGCTTGGATGGAGGTGGGACACATTATTCTTAGTGAAATATCACAGGAATGGAGAAGCATGAATACTGGGTATTCAACTTTGATATGAGGACAATAAATGCCAATGACACAGTGGGGCATGGGGGAAGGAGAGAGCAGACAGAGAGAAGGAGGGAGGGGATGAGGGAAAGAAAACAAAAAAAAGGAAAGAAAATAGTGACTAATTCTCATATAAATTGGATTCAATTTTGACCAAGGTACATTACTTAAACATTAATTTTTAATTTAACTTGTCAATATGCTGTTTAGGATACTGCATCCTCATGTATAAGTGAAACATGTTTGTAATTTCCCTTTATAACAATATATTTTCTCCAATTTCAATATCAGGTATATCCAGATCAAGTAGAATGATTTTGAAATATTTCTTCTTTTTCTATTGTCTATAAGATTTGGCATGATCTGTTTTTGAAAGTCTCATTTACTTTTATTTATATAATACTGGTTGTCTATTTTTTGAGACTTTGGAAAAAAAATTAAAAAGTTAACTGATGACTTCATATTGAGCCTCAGAGTCAAAGCACTCTATAATGTCTTATTTGACAATGTGAATGTTACTTTCTTTGCATTATTATTAATATTGCTTAATATTTCGATGCAGTAATCATCTGTTTTCTTTTCTGAATGTATTTATCTTCGTTCATTCTTTACGAGGTTTTTGTTTCTAGTACTTATCTTAAACATTGTTATTGTCATTAAATTTTAAGCCTTTTAAATTCTGTGAAGGCAAAAAGTGGAAACCTAATAAACACATATATATGTAAAAGTAAAACAAATAAAATAATAAAATAATTATTCTTTACATCTTCAAGAAAATAAGAGACAAAAAGAGAACTGGAACTGAGAATTATAACACAGGAAATTAGAATGAAATTTTAGGACTAAAAAATAGATATTTTAAACACAGCTAAAGAGAGAATTTGTGAATCAGAAGATAAGTAAACACTATTGATTTTTGCATGTTGATTTTGTATCTTGCAAACTTACTGTATTTATTTATTGGTTCTAACAGTTTTTTTGGTGGAGCCTTTAGGGTTGTCTCTATATATGATCATAATATCTGCAAACAGGAATAACTTGACTTCTTTCTTTGCAATTTAAATGCCATTTATTTATCTATCTTGCCTAATTGCTCTGTATAGAGCATGCAGTACTTTGCTGAAAACCAATGATAAAAGTGGTCATCTCTGTCTTGTTCCAGATCTTAAAAGTTTAACTTTTAAATTTTCCCTATTCCATGTAATGTTATCTGTGGATTTGTATGGCCTTACAAAAGGAGGGTAGGCATAAGGAAATATCTGGAATGAGGTATGGAGAGACAAAAAGATAAAAAGAATACAGAGTGGAGGCAAGAAATATTTAAAATATAAATAAGAAAGCCTAAAATAAATATCTGTGGAACCCCGAAAGAAAAGAAAAAATGGGTTAGAGCCAGTATTTGAAAATTTTCCAGAATTAATATAAGACATCAAGCCGTGGAATCAAGAATCCTCACAAAAGTGAAGTAGGATGAATACAAAGAACAACACACCTAGACACATAAGAATAAAATCAAAGACAAAAAAGAAAATTTTAAAGGGCATCTTGTATACCATGGAATATTATACAGCCTTAAAGAATGATGGAGACTTTACATCTTTCATGTTTACATGGATGGAGCCGGAACATATTCTTCTTAGCAAAGTATCTCAAGAATGGAAGAAAAAGTATTCAATGTACTCAGTCTTACTATGAAACTAATTTATAGCTGTCCTATGAAGGGTATAACCCAACTATAACACAAGAACATGGGGAAAGGGACAAGGGTAGGGAGGGGAGGGGGGAGGTTGGGGTTGAGGGAGGGTAATTGGTGGGGCCACACCTACAGTGCATCTTAGAAGGGTACAGGCAAACTTTACTAAATGCAGAATATAAATGTCTTCATATAATAACTGAGAAAATGCTAGGAAGGCTATGTTAATCAGTTTGATGAAAATAGTTAAGATTGTATATGAAACCAGCACATTGTACCCCTTGATTGCACTATTGTAGACAGCTATGATTTAATAATAAAGACAATAAAATTAAAAAAAAAAAAAAAAAAGAGAATGTTTTCAAAATTTATGTTGCTGGCCGGCTGCGGTGGCTCACAGCTGTAATCCTAGCACTCTGGGAGGCTGAGGCAGGTGGTACTGCCCGAGTCAGGAGTTCGAAATCAGACTGAAAAAGAGTGAGACCCCTGCTCTCTGCTAGCCAGGTGTCATAGAGGGCACCTGTAGTCCCCGCTACTAGGGTGGCTGAGGCAAGAGGATTGCTTCAGCCCAAGAGTTTGAGGTTGCTGTGAGCTCTGACACCATGGCACTCCAGCCAGGATTACAGAGTGAGACTCTGTCTCAAAACAAACAAAGAAACACACACAAAAAACATGGTGGGGTTGGCTTGGTGCCTGTGGCTCAACGGGCTAAGGCACCAGCCACGTATACCTGAGCTGGCGGGTTCGAATCTAGCCTGGGCCCACCAAACAATAGTGACGGCTGCAGCCAAAAAATGGCCAGGTGTTTTGGTGGGCGCCTGTAGTCCCAGCTACTTGGGAGGCGGAGGCAGAAGACTCGCTTGAGCCCAGGAATTTGAGGTTGCTGTGAGCTGTGATGCTACGGCACTCTATCCAGGGTGATAGCTTGAGGCTCTGTCTCAAACAAAACAAAACAAAACAAAACATGGTGGGCCAAGTCCTACTTCTGGGTCTTTCCAAAGACTATTCTCAATACATAATTACAATAATGACAACCATCAAAGTCACTACTTATTAGGGTAAAGGCATTACTGTGCACCAGGCTCTGGGCTCCACTCTATTCCTGTTAACTCATTTATTCCTCCCAAGCCTAGATTCTAGTATCATCCCCTTTTTACAGATGAGAAGACTTAAGGCACAGAGAGGCTGAGGCCACACACCCAGGAACTGGAATTTGAACCCAGGCAGCCCAACTCCACAGCCCACAATTACCGCCTGTGTGTCTGCTGCCCCCTCCCTGAATAAGCCTCACTGACCATGATAGAGAGGTAGGAAGAGGGCGCACCTACTGGGCATTCTCACCCACCTGGACAGGTAACTCGCTGGGCTTCTCTCTCCTCCATCTTTGGTGTGTCCCCTCGCTCCAGACGGGAGATTATATCAGGTTTGGACCCCAGAAACCCTGCCCCTGGAAAAGACAGGAGAGTTGGCTGTGGGTGTCAAGATTCCAAGGTGGCCTGGGCACTGGGCTCTGGGTCTGCAGGGGAGATATATACACTGAGGGCCTAAGGATCTGAAACCTGAATGGCCAGTGCAGGACTCACATGTTTGCCTGGAACACTGCAATAAGAGATTGAGCTATGGCATAGCCATTTAAGGCTCTGGGTCCATGCTGTTCAAGACAAGTGTGATGTTAAAGTATAAAAAATCCAGTATCATGTGTTTCAAAGACTTACTATGGAAAAAGTTGTAAAAATCTCTCAATAATTTGTATACTGATCATGATTTCAATGTGTTAAAAAGATACTACCTTGGATAACTTGAGGTAAATAAAATGCATTATTAAAATTAATTATACTTGTTACTTTTAATGTTTTTAACATGGTCCCTAGACAATTTAAAATTACGTAAGTGGGGCGGCACCTATGGCTCATCGAGTAGGGCACTGGCCCCATATACCGAAGGTGGTGGGTTCAAACCTGGCCTCGGCCAAACTGCAAAAAACAGAAAAATAGCCGGGCATTGTGGCAGGCACCTGTAGTCCCAGCTACTCGGGAGGCTGAGGCAAGAGAATCGCCTAAGCCCAGGAGTTGGAGGTTGCTGTGAGCTGTGTGACACCATGGCACTCTACCGAGGGCAATAAAGTGAAACTCTGTCTCTCCAAAAAATAAATAAATAAATAAATAAATAAATAAATAAAAATAAAATTACCTAAGTGGGTCATATCCTATTTCTGATGGACAATTCTGCTCTAGATTCATTTACACTCAAAGTCTTCCATGCTAAGACTTCTAGAAACGTAAGTCACAACACCCTCATTTTGAGATGGGAAACTTGAGGAGCAGGTTTGAGAGGACATGATAAGCTCAGAGGGGATGAAGGTATGGAGATCTCCGCCCTTCTGAGGGAGGAGTTCTAGAGACCATCATCTACAAAAGGTTGAAACTCAGGGGACAGAATGAAGGGACATCATTGTGAATGTGCAGAAAAGGGCAAACACTGCAGACCTGAGATGGTCCCCCTTGGAAAGGTCTCCTGGCAAGGTGGACCCTTGGGTGGCTTCTGAGAACCTGATTTTGAGGCCTCCCAGCATTTCCTGACTGATGAGAGGGGCTCACTGGCCCAAAACTATTTGTGTGAAGGTTATAGTCAATGCCTGCCTTCTTCTCAGGAGTCTGACATTTGGGTACACGTTAGAGGAGGCCACATGACTAGTCCTAATAACAACTCCAGGACTGAGCCTCTGGGGAATCTCCTGGCAACAGCATTTCACAAATGCTGCCACCCATCCCTGCTGGGGGAATTATGCACATCTTGTGTTACCCTCACTGGGAGAGGATTCTGGAAGCTTGTGCCTGGTTTTTCCTGGATGTCACTCCATGCTCCATTTCCATTTGCTGACTGTGCCCTGCACCTTTTCACTGTAATAAACAGTCATGTTGTGAGTCTGCCTATGGCCTGAGACCTGTGAGTCCTCCTGACAAATCACTGAGCCTGGGGGTGGTCTTGGGGACCCCAACATGAAGTTTGAGCCAAGCTTTTTTTTTTTTGAGACAGAGTCTCACTATGTTGCCCTTGGTAGAACTCCGTGGTGTCATAGCTCACAACAACCTCAAACTCTTGGGCTTAAGTGATTCTCTTGCCTCAGCCTCCCAAGTAACTGGGATTACAGGCACCTGCCACAGTGCCTGGCCATTTTTTTGTTGCAGTTGTTATTGTTGTTTAGCTGGCCCGGGCTGGGTTCGAACCCGTCAGCCTGGGTGTATGTGGCCAACGCCCTACCCACTGCATATGGGCACTGCCATTGCACCAAGTTTTTGATGACTTTGTCCAGAGAAAGTGTATAAGTGAGGAGGGCTGAGGATGGAGCCTCCTTATTGTCACTGTTACTTAAGGGAAAAGCGGAGAGAAGAGGCACAAAAAGATTGAGGAGAGAGAGACCCGTGAGTGGGGTGTGCTGGGGTGAGAGAGAGAAGAAGGCCATAGCAGGGCTGGAGCTGGGAAGGTGAAGAGGGGGCAGGAAGGTGGGGGGGACGGGTAGCCAGGGGTCTATGGCCTGAATGCTTGTGTCTCTCCAAAATCCATATGTTTAGGCCTAACTCCAATGTGATAGTACTAGGAGGTGAGCCTTGGGAGGTGATTAGGTCATGGAGCTCTTATTTTGTTTTGTTTTGTTTTGAGACTGAGTCTCACTATGTTGCCCTCATTAGAGTGCTATAGTGTCATAGCTCACAACAACCTCAAACTCTTGGGCTCAATTGATCCTCTTGCCTCAGCCTCCCAAGTAGCTGGGATTATAGGCGGCCACCTCAACACTCATCTATTTTTAGAGTCGGGGGTCTCACTCTTGCTCAAGCTGGTCTGGAACTCCTGAGC
The DNA here is from genome assembly GCA_963574655.1 of Perodicticus potto. Lineage (NCBI taxonomy): Eukaryota > Metazoa > Chordata > Mammalia > Primates > Lorisidae > Perodicticus > Perodicticus potto. The sequence goes on from CAUYRH010017770.1 coordinate 7,919, forward strand.
TCAAGCAATCCAACTGCTTTGGCCTCCCAGAGTGCTAGGATTACAGGCATGAGCCACTGCACCTGGCCCATGGAGCTCTTGTGGTTGGGATTAGTGTCCTTATAAAACAGGCCCCAGAGATCTCTCTTGCCCCTGTCACCATGTGGGGTTGGAGTGAGAAGGTACCATCTAGCAACCAGGAAGTGGGCCCTCACTACACAATGAATCTGCCATCGCCTCCCTCTCCCACTTCCCTCCAGAACTGGGAGATAGAAATTTCTGCTGTTCTAGGCCACGTGGTTGATGATATTTTGTTATGGCAGGTCAGACTAAGACATGGGGGCAAGGATGGTGCCTGGGGGGTGGGAGGTGGGGTGCTGACCAGAGACGGGACCCTGGAGAGAGAGGCAGGACAGTGGGTGTGCTGAGCTCCACGTGAGATGAATGTGAGGGGTAACTGGAGGAGCCACGCCAGGAGCAGGTGGGTGGGCATGTGACATCTGGGAGACACATCTAGGGTACAGCATTTATGTACTCTGGGGAGAAGATGCTGAAGTTGGCTCAGGACCTGCCAATAGAGAGCACTTCAAGGAGGCCCTGCAGTCTGAGATTGAGGGAAGTTGTTCAAGCATTCAGCCTGAAGCCCCAGAAAGGAGAGGTCACCATTGTGGAGAGGGAAGCATGAGAACAGGGCAGGGACACTGGCTGAAGATCTTACAGGACCCAGGTTTTATGGGACAGGCAAAGGCCTCAGTCTTCCCTGTCAGCTGGGACTGTAGGACCATTTGGCAGAAAGAGGAAGACAGAGGCAGGCACAAGGCACGGTAAGAGTCTAAAGGGCCCCAAACAGCCCCAGCAGAAGCCTGCAAAATGAGAAGAGGGTACAGAGGGGCACAGACCTCTTCCTGGGGAAGGCTGGGTGTAGGCCTCACCCAGTGAGAGAAGGTTCTGGTAGTTCTCCAGCATCACATCACGGTACAGCTCCCTCTGGCCAGGCCCCAGCTGGCCCCACTCCTCCAGGGTGAAGTCCACAACCACGTCATTGAAGGTCACTGATTGCTGTGAGGACAAATTTTACACTGTGGAAGTCATGTCCTTCTGGAACTCTGGGGTATAAGATGTCATGGGTCAAGAGCCACTACTGTTCCTGGAGTGGTGGCACATTCTGACTGTGCAGAGTTGGGATGACTGAATCAAACTGGCCCATGGGGAGGTAAACAATCTAAGGCAGTCGCCAGCCCATAGGAACCGTGGTATAGAGCAGAAGGAAGGAGCCTTTTCACGTGACTCTTCACTGCCATCTGTTGGATAGTCATTGTAACATACCAATTATTTTAGTGTATGACTGTGCCATCTGCCTGAAAATTGCCACAATAAATTTATCAGTGTATGAGGTGTAAGAGGTGAACCCTACCTCTGAGATGAGGCAGCTTTGTGCAGGGCATAGTTCACACACTTGTACAGGACAGCTCTAAGAAACAGTTTTTAAAAAATTGTCAAGTCATTATGTCCTACTCTATTCTCGACCCCATCCCTGATTCTGACCCCTATTCCTGACTCCAGGGATAAGGCTCAGGGGTGAAGCAAAACTATCCACTGCCCATTTGGGCTGGTAACCAAAAGGCTGCTGAGTGTCCAATAATTCATTTTTAGACTGTGTCATGAGGTCCCAGCTGACAGCAGTCTGCATCTGCCCCTGTCTTCCCAGCACCTCCCAACCTCAGAGCTCCCCACTCCTCATATCCTTTCTCCCAGTTCTGGGAGGGGAAGAAGGCCTTCAGATCATTCACAGAAATGGAGAGGGCTCTCTGAAGTCCACAAAGTCATCTTGGGGAAGAGAAAGCCCAAACTCACCTGGCTCTCAGCCATTAGGGTCCCAGTGGCTATTGCTGGGTCTTGGGCATGCACCTCTAGGAGAAGGATCCAGGCCAGAGTCTGAAGAGCTGGAGGAGGAGACCAAAGCAGAGAAGGTGTTGTGGCTTAGGCAGATCCTTACCCAAGAAACCTGGTGACAGAGGGGTACCTGGTGTCCTAAGGACGAAGGCAAAGCTGAGGACAGGCCACCGAAGGCCCCCAGGATGGATGACTGTAATGACAACAGTTCAGCTCATCTTGCCCACACCACAGCTCTCGGACATAGGAACCACAGTTATCCCCAGAAAAAGGAATTGAGGTCACAAGAGGTCAAAGCCCTTGCTCAAGGTCATAGAGATAAGTGTCAGAGCAGGATCTGAATCCAGAAGTCTGGCTGCAGAGTCACATCCCCCCCTCGGGGTCCTGCTATGTTGCCCAGGCTGGTCTTGAACTACTGGGTTTCGGTGATTCTCCCACTCCCACCTCCCAAAAGTGCTGGTATTATTGTGTACAACCGCCTCTTTTTTTCCTTATAATTTTTTTATTGTGGTAAAATATACATAACACTTGACATCTTAATTATTTAAAGTCTACAATCCAGTAGCATTTAGTACATTCAATGTTGTGCAACTCTACCTCTACACACGTTTAGTTCTAGAATATCTGCATCACTCCAAAAAGCAATCCTGTATCCAATAAGCACCTCCCCCGCAAAGTTCCCTCTCTATCCTTTGGCAACCAGTAATCGGAGAAAGAAGGACAGAGACCTGGGTGGGGCCAAGGATGGGGGGATAGGGACCCAGAGAGAAGGACAGAGACCCAAAGAGAAAGATGGACAGAGACCCAGAGAAAGGGACAGAGACTTGGGAAGGTGGACAGAGACCCACAGAAAAGGAGAAACACCTGGAGAGCCAGGGACACACAGGGGAAGTAGGGGGCAGACAGACGCAGAGAGACAGGGCAGAGACCAGAGTGTGTGGGGGGAAGAGTCCGAGGACTGGTGGGGCTGAGGAAAAGATGAGACAGAGAGAGAGAGAAGAGAGAGAGAAAGAAATGAGGGACTCAGAACATATGCTCAGGATTAAAGGTGCTGAGACCAAGGGTGTGACATCAGTGTTGCTCTCAGGCTTTGGGGTCAGAATCCATGGGTTCGAGGTATACCACTTAATAGCTCCGTGACCTGGGAGAAGTCACGGAGTCTCCCCGAGGCTCGGTTTTTTCACCTGCATAAGCGAGGACCTGCAGATTTCTCTTCCTAGAAGATCGCTTCTGTCTCGCGCTGGGCCGAGCTCCTGGCAAACAGCAGGTGCCCAATTCCTGCACACTGAGTAGTTCAGGCCGCTCAGACGCCGCGGAGGTGGGATATCTGGGACCCGGTTGGAAATGACACGAGGGGGCGGGGCGTCACCCACAGCGCCCTTCCCCCTCCCACCTAGGCCTGACTCGGGCCCGCCCCCTCAGCCAACCAACCCAGCTCAGCTCTCACTCAACCGCTCCAGTCCAGTCCCCCGGGTCGGAACTCACCTGTGCGTCCGGGCGGGATCGGCTTCGCAGTCAAGTCTTCCCAGTCTCCATGGAATGCGCCTGCGCGGTCACTGTCTAGGCACTATCAGTCCCGGTACTTTAAAGTCGGCATCGCGGCTGGACTGTATTTCCCAGAAACACTTGAGGCTCACGCTCCTGCTGGCTTAAGGTCTCTGAGTGCGGTGGATGCTGGGAAATGGAGTCCAGGAGTAGAAAGTTGGGCGGGAGAAAGACTGTATTTGGATAGACAAATGTTTTGCCAGCAGCAGGAAACCTGGTATTTGAGACATGTCTGGCTGTACTGGGACTGCGAATATTCTCATTTTAGGTAGAGTCTTGGCTGTACTGGGACTGCGAATATTCTCATTTTAGGTAGAGTCTTTTCCCTTTACAGGAGGCGATGCCATTTGCCATTTAATCCAAATTTCTGCTTCCAGAGCTGAAGTCTTTGGGACAGATAAAAGTTGGTCCCGTCTAAACTAATTGTGAATGAATAGAGACTCTGTCATTTAATTTCCCTGGGCATCTGACTTTCTGTTTGGCTCAGTTTCACCCGTCACCTCTTACAGGCAGTGTGGTAAAGGAAATACAGTCCTATGCTGGCAGCTAGGAAATGTATCTCCTGGAATGCAAGGATGGCTTACTAAGTATTAGAATGTAAAAATTACCTACCTATATTTCAAGATAATGCAATCACATCCAAAAATATAGAAACATCTTTTAATAATATTTGGTAACCAGTCATTTCTATTTTTTTTTTTTTTTTTTTTTTTTTTTTTGGTGACAGAGTCTCACTCTGTCACCCAGGCTAGAGTGCAGTGGCATTATAGCTGACAGCAACCTCAAATTCCTGGACTGAAGCAATACTCTTGCCTCAACTTCCCAAATATCTGGGCCTGTAGGCGTACCCCATCACAGTGGGCTAATTTTTGTATTTTTAATAGAGATGGAGTCTCACTCTTGCTCAGGTTGGTCTCAAACTGCTGAGCTAAAGGGATCCACCCACCTTGGCCTCTCAGAGTGCTAGGATTACAGGAGTAAGCCACCGTGCCCAACCAGGTAACCAGTCATTTCTAGATAAGCTTAATAAATTAAGACTAGTCCCATATTGAACAATAATAACAATAATGCTAAAGAGTTCCTGGCCTCTTCTTGTGTTAATTATACACATAAAAAAAAAAATCATGCTTAATGATGAAACACTAAAACAATTTCTGTTAAAGTCAAAAACAAAATTCCACTCTCACTACTTTTGGAAGAACTAAAAATTTAATTAGACATGGGAAAGAAACAAAAGACATCATTGAAATAGAAAAATCTGGGTTCTTATTCTTCCTTGCATGTGATATGATCGAGATCATGAAAATCAGAGAATCAGCAGAACAGTAAAATAAGATAATGCTGTAAAATGACTGAGTACAAAATAGAAATAGGTTTTCTCCCTTCAAAGAAGAGCCACAGGCAAGTAATAAAAAGAAATGAGTCGGCTCGGTGCCTGTGGCTCAACGGGCTAAGGTGCCACCCACGTACACCTGAGCTGGCGGGTTCGAATCCAGCCCGAACCCGCCAAACAACAATGGTGGCTGCAACCAAAAAATGGCCGGGCGTTGTGGTGGGTGCCTGTAGTCCCAGCTACTTGGGAGGCGGAGGCAGGAGACTCGCTTGAGCCCAGGAACTGGAGATTGCTGTGAGCTGTGATGCCACAGCACTCTATCCAGGGTGACAGGTTGAGGCTCTGTCTCAAAAAAAAAAAAAAAAAGAAATGAGTCACTTGGATTTTAGCATTTTATTTGCCTGATATATTTTAACCTCTCTGTGATCTTGGGAAGTTCCCTTTCATCTCTGCATCCAGGTTTCTGTTTCTATACGATGTTAATCCTTTATTGAGATAATGTGAGGTAGAAACTAGATAGCTGTTCTTCAAATTCCTTTCCTCTACTTCAGTTTGGCACAGCTAGACTACATTTCCCAGCCTCCATTGTAGTTTACAGGGGCCGTGTGACTAGGTTCTAACCAATAAAATGTGGCAGGAGATTCTGGGAAGTGTAGTTAATTAGGGAGTTCACCTGACCTTATCAACACTTAAAACTTTCTTTGCTAACCTTTCATTAATGTAAAATCTACAAACAACACCCAGCCCCAGAAATTTTCCTGGGCGGCGCCTGTGGCTCAGTGAGTAGAGTGCCAGCCCCATAAGTCGAGGGTGGCAGGTTTGAACCCAGCCCAGCCAAACTGCAACAAAAAAATAGTTGGGCCTTGTGGCAGCGCCTGTAGTCCCAGCTACTCTGGACACTGAGACAAAAGAATCACCTAAGCCCAAGAGCTGGAGTTTGCTGTGAGCTGTGATGCCACAGTACTCTACTGAGGGTGACAAAGGGCGACTCTGTCTCTTAAAAAAACAAAAGGAAATTTTCCTGTCATCTCACAGGGGTGGTAGCAAGATATGTTTTGGTTGGCTTTGGTATTTGAAACAAATTCGTTGCCAACAATGGTTAAGGAGAAATATCACATAAAAATCTGAATTTCTCGATTCTCTTAAAAAAGCTGAAGATCTGAAAAGACAGCAGCTGTTATTTAGCCATGGCAACAAAAGGGTAAAGGTGAGTATTTTCTATCCCTGGGGACTTGTAGTTGTTTACCCATCTAGATTAATGTATTTAAGATTTCAGTCTCAGATCTTACAGAAAGCTACAAAGCCCCTGTCCCTGTTATTTAACGCCCTTGGGTATATGGATGAAAACGTCTTTGTAGGATGTTCTCCCCAACATTCCTAACTCTGATTTGTTCAACAAATATTTATTGAGTGCCTGCTCTAGCCGCTGAATCTTCAGTTAAATTCAGTTTTCTCATCAACCCCCGCCCATTCCTTCATGCATCCCTCATTATCCAAATCCTTGACAGCCATAGTTTTGCTGGCACATTCAGAAACAGGAGCCCATGTTTTCCAAATCACTTGGTCTCTTCCCTACTTTGTGTTATCGAGTATTGAGAGTTCTGATAGCAGAAATTTGCATGAAAATGTTTGCATCTCGTATTCAGGTACACGTTACCTGAAAAAGAGGGTCTGGCCCCCGTCACTGTCAGCCGGTATGCAGAGATGGGATAGTCTATTAAATTTTATTTGTCAGAAGGCCAGTGATTTTGGAGAACAGTGACAATAGTCTCTCTAAGACTGTTCTTTTTTTTTTAATTTTTAAAATTATAGTTTTTCAATATAATGGTTTATAGTAAAGATTATAATAACCTTATTTTAAATAATAATCAGCACAGTGCTCGCTTTGGCAGCACAGACACAGAGAAGATTGGCATGGCTCCTGTGCAAGGATGACACACAAATTGGTGAAGTGTTCCATATTTTTTGTTTACTGTAGCTCAATTTACAATCGCCAAAATGCGGAAACAACCTAAATGGCCACCAACCCAAGAAGGGTTTTACAAGCTGTGGTATATGTATACTGTGGAATACTGTTGGGCCATTGAAAAATATGGAGGCTTTGAATCTTTTGTATTGACCTAGACTGAGTTGAAATACCTTCTTCTTGGTAAAGCATCACAAGAATGGAGAAGCTGGAATCCAATATATTCAATTCTAATATGAGGCCAGTAGATGATCTAATACAAAGTGGGGGGGGGGTGGGGGAAAGGGGTAAGGGTATAAGGGAGGTGGGAGGGGAATGGGGTCACGGTGTATGGCATACCGCTTGCAGGCAGGACACAATTATAAGAGGGACTTTACCCAACAAGTGCAATCAGTGTAACCTAATTCTTTGTACCCTCAATGAATCCCAAACAATTTAAAAAAAGAATAATCAGCACAGCTCAGTGACAACTTATTACAACATTTCCAATTTAAAAGTTAATTCTTAAACTATTTAACATTGGCATCTTTAGCATGGGAGTTAAATTTATAAAACAGTAAGAATGGGAGACCGGAGGTGACCAGACCAGCTGTGTCATGTCTGCCCCAGCTTGACAGACTCCATCTTATTTTTAGTACATGTGCTTTCACACAGAGGGTGAAAAATTATAGTTCAGACAGAGAGGAAAGCCTTGGCTCGGTGCCTGTGGCTCAACGGGCTAAGGCGCCAGTCACGTACACCTGAGCTGGCGGGTTCGAATCCAGCCCGGGCCGCCAAACAACAGAGAGGAAAGCCTTTGCCCTTCACACTGACCTTGGGGGTCCCACTACATCATCTCCTTTCAGATGCATTTCTTCACCCGAGGAGGGATGGCTGTCCCTTCAAACCCTCACAATAGGTTGTCCCTTCCTTTTGAAGGTCCAGTTCACTTCTATATTGAATTAGGATAAGTGGTGTCTGCAAAAGAGGAGCACCCAGTCCGGCAGAGCACCAACTGGTGGGAGGTCCCAGGAAACTGACAAACACATCGAGAAATTTGTCACAGACTTTATTAAACTTCTTTTCCTTTCTCCTTACAAACCTCCAAACCACCGCCCTATTGCAGCAGAAGTTTTCGGTTTTGCCTATATGTGCAAGCCCTAGTGAAAGAGAGAAAAATCCCGGAGGTTAGAAAGCATTTCAGGTTCCTCCTGCTCAGCTAACCCTTCCTTACCTCCCAACGTCCCTTGGATCATTGGCCTGATGTGGCTCATCCTTGACGTCATGAATCTCTGGGCTGATTTCTAGCCAATCAAGGTTGGTGAGTGAGGAAGAGGGGGGAGGAGGAGAGGGTTGAGTAAGGTCAGAAGTGGAGAGATAAAGGAAGAGAGAGGGTGTAGTGGAAGCAGAGCATAGTGGGTTAAACTGTGTCCTCCCCCAAAAGATACATCCAAGTCCTAACTCCCAATACCTGTAAACATGACTTCAATTGGAAATAGGGTCTATGCAGATGTAATTAAGGCAAGATGAGATCATCCTGGATTTAGGCCTGGGCAGTACATCAAAAGATAGATGTTCTTATCAGAGAAAGGAGAGGGAGATTTGAGACAGATGTAGAGGAAGAAGCCACGTGAAGATGGAGGCAGAGATTGGAGGGAAGCCCAGCTGAAGAACGCCAAGGGTTGCCAGCAGCCCCCAGCAGCTAAGCGACAGGCATGGAATGATTCGTCCTCAGAAGAACCAACCCTGACAATCCCTGGATTTTGGACTTGTGGCCTCCAGAACCTAGAGAATTCATTTTTGTTTCTTTTTTTTTGGCCGGGGCTGGGTTTGAACCCGCCACCTCTGGCATATGGGGCCAGCGCCTTACTCCTTTGAGCCACAGGTGCCGCCCTCATTTTTGTTTCTTTAAGCTACCCAGTTTGTGGGGATGTATTACAGTAGCCATAGGAAACTAATAACACAGGCCTGGTACGGTGGCTCACGCCTGTAATCCCAGTACTCTGAGAGGCCTAGGCAGGTGGATTGCCCTGAGCTCACAGGTTCAAGACCAGCCTGAGAAAGAGCAAGACCCCATCTCTGAAAATAGCTGGGTGTTGTGGTCGGCACCTGTAGTCCCAGCTACTTTGGAGGCTGACACAAGAGAATCCCTTGAGCCCAGGAGTCTGAGGTTGCTGTGAGCTATCACACCACAGCATTCTACTGAGAGCAGCAAAGTGAGACTTTTTCTCAAAAAAAAAAAAAAAGGAAAGAAAGAAAATGAATAACACAGGAGAGTAAGAGGCGGAGGAGAGACGATAGGGCAGATAAGCTCATAGCGAGAGCTGACAACCCTGGAGCACTACCCCTCTGATAATTGACTCAGTGCTCACCACTATCCCTGAGCAAGAGGCACTAGGATTGCCCCCATTTTGAATAAAAAGAATCTGAGGTATTAGGGAAAGGAGGCTAATGGGGCACTTGGAGGAGGCAGAGAGAGAGACTTATAGATATTGAGGCAGAGAGAAGGGGGAGGGGGCAGAGAAGCAGTTGCAGATGGAGGTAGGGAAAAGCCCTTACAGGTAGAGAGAGGAGTGTCAGGGCCACCTTTACCTGAGTTCAGGGCCTATGGCCCAGGGAAGTGCTTCCATTGTAATATTTTTGAAAGAAGATAATAAATAAATATAGCAATGATGATGACGATGAATATATGATAATGAAGCCAACTTGGATGATATTTGTTTTTATACAATGCATTTGCAACATACAATTTTTAGTACTTTTTTAAGGAGGAAGGAGTCCACAAAAACAAAAATGCTGAAGACCCAGGAAAGTCATAATGTGGAGGAAAGAAGAGAGAGAAAGAAACAGAGATACCAGCGTAAAAGGAGGAGAGAGGGGGAAGAGGAGGAGAGAGAGAAAAAGACATCAAATGATTGAGGAGGAGACTCCCAAGACTCACAGTGGCCCATCCAGGGAAGTGCCATTTTTGAGGTATCCAAAGGGGCAGCTGGGAGACTGGGGAGGGGGTCAGGATGACTCACGCGACCACGATGACCACGAAGACAAAGATAGCCAGAAACATGGAAATAAGGATGCCCATCAGAGGCTGGTTTCCTGGGTACTCTCCATCCGTCTTGTACTGTAGGTCTATGCGGGGCTGCCCATCAACTGGGGTGGGTGGGGGAGACAGCCCAGATCGCCAAGTCACCACTCTTCCTTATCCTTGTGCCCACCCCCTACCAATTGTCTCAGCAACCTGTGGCAGGGGTGGGCTTCTGCTCTCCTCCTACTTGGTCCCTGCCCTATCCTGGGGTCTGACTCCACATTTGTCCACTCCCCAAATGCTGTGTCTCAGGCACCATCGAAGGTACTTGGGATACAGCTGGGAACCAAACTGGCAAACTGCCCTCACAGAGCCGACAGTCTTTACAGCCTATCACAGTTACTATGAGGAGCCAGTGCTAAATGCACCTCATTGATGTGGTGGGGGTGAGGAAGACTCAAAAACCAAGAAGATAAGAAAAATTAAAAATAAGACAGAGACAACATGCATTTGAGAGGAGGGGTGCAAAATGCTGACAATCTCACAAGGTTAAAGTCTGCCTGCATCTTAGCTGGCGACTCTGAAGGTGGCTTTGGGAGTCCCATTCTACATCTTCTACCTCCCTCCTGCCTGCCACTCTTTCCCCCTTCAGCAAAGCATCTTGATTAGACGTTCAAACGATATCCAGAATTGAATCCACCGCCATAGTTACCAACTTGGTCCAGCCCCCACCATTGCTTCTCTGAGGGGGCTCCCTGGAGCTCCTCCCCATGCATTCCCTCACATGGCCTCTGAAAGGTGCTGTTAACAACTATGTCAGTCCTCTCCACTGCTCAATGGCTCCCATCTCACTTGGGATAAAAGCCCAAGTCCTCCAGATGCTCCAGCAGGCCCTGCACGATCTGGTCTTCATGTGACCTGGCCCTTGTTCTAGCTCCCCTAGAGTGTCTTTCTCTCACTTAGCCCTGACCACACCGGCCTCCTCTTCCTTGTGGCTTGATCATGTTGGATCTTTGTATGTGCTATTGTATCATTCACATTATTCTTGTTACTTCCTTCTTTCCTTCAGTTCTCATAGGTCACCTCTTCATAGAGGCCCTTGCACCTGTATTCCCTAACGTAGCACAACACAGATACTGTCTATCAAATTGTTTTGTTTTCATTGGAGCACTTAATGCCTTCTGAAATCAGTCTGATTATATGTTCATGTAATTACCTTATAACCCAGGGTTCTCAACCACGGACAATTTTTATCACCCAGGGGACATTTTTGGAAGTGTCTGGAGACATTTTTTTTTTTTTTTTTTTTTGAGATAGAGCCTCAAGCTATTGCCCTGGGTAGAGTGCCATGGCGTTACAGCTCACAGCAACCTCCAACTCCTGGGCTTAAGCCTCAGCCTCCCAAGTACCTGGGACTACAGGCGACTGCTACAATGCCCGGCTATTTTTGGTTGTAGTTGTCATTGTTTGGCAGGCCCGGGCCGGATTCAAACCCACCAGCTCTGGTGTATGTGGCTGGCGCCTTAGCCGCTTGAGCTACAGGTGCTAAGCCTGGAGACATTTTTAATTGTGTCTACTACTGGCATCTGGTGGACTGAGGCTAGGGATGTTGCTAAACATCCTACCCATCAGGGGAGAGGCCTTGTAACAAAGAAGTACCCAACTCCAAATGCCAATGGTGCTGAGGTCAAGAAGCCTTAGTCTAAAACCTTGTCCCACTAATATGTGAGGGCAAGAACTATATCTGTCATCTGTCTCCCAGGCTGCTTACTCCAGTTTGGGGCATTAAATACCAACCAAAGGAAGCAAACAGACAAATCTGAAACTGCAATATTCTATAGAACACAAACTCCCCCTTTTTTAACTAGCCAATGCTATGGAAGAAAAAAGAACTGATAAATAAACTCCTTAGTTTTAAAAAAAGAAGTGGAGGCTCGGTGCCTGTGGCTCAACAAGCTAAGGCGCCAGCCACGTACACCTGAGCTGGCGGGTTCGAATCCAGCCGGGGCCCGCCAAACAATAATGACGGCTGCAACCAAAAAATGGCCGGGCATTGTGGCGGGCGCCTATAGTCCCAGCTACTTGGGAGGCGGAGGCAGGAGACTCACTTGAGCCCAGGAATTGGAGGTTGCTGTGAGCTGTGATGCCACGGCACTCTATCCAGGGAGACAGCTTGAGGCTCTGTCTCCAAAAAAAAAAAAAAGAAGTGGAAAATCTAAAAATATAATGATATGAGAAGTCCTTTCATTGAATCCTGATTGGAACAAATCAGCTGTCAAAAATACTCTGGGGACAGTTAGGGAAGTTGATTAGAAGGTCTTGGAATTATCCAATATTGAGGAATCATTGTTAAGTTTGTTGGGTGTGGGGATGGCATTGTGGTTATGTAAGAAAATGTCATTATTTTTAGAGGTATATGCTATGAATAGGGGAAATTCCATCATGTCTGTTCTTTGTTTTAAAATACTATGGCAAAAAATAAATAGGTAAATTTGATAGCGCTACCTTACAGAGTGTGTTCCAGAGAGTCTCTCTGAGAAGGTTTCCTTTGAGACTCAAATGGAGTATGGGAGTGAGGGGAACAGTGTGACAGAGAGAACAGCATGTGAAATGGCCCAGCATGACTATTTAATCTGGATGGATATGTGGATTATTGTACTGCTCTTTCTGCTATAAAGATATCTATATATTTTTAGATTAATGAATGAATGAGTGAGTGACCCTCTTTCCAGACTCCTGAGGTATGGCAATGGCTAAGAATAAAATGTTTTGGTTTGGGGCCTGTGACTCAACGGGCTAAGGCGCCAGCCACGTACACCTGAGCTGGCAGGTTCGAATTCAGCCCGGGCCCGCCAAACAACAATGACGGCTGCAACCAAAAAATGGCC
>CAUYRH010017772.1:0-35445 GCA_963574655.1 Perodicticus potto
GGCCCGCCAAACAACAATGACGGCTGCAACCAAAAAATGGCCGGGTGTTGTGGCGGGCGCCTGTAGTCCCAGCTACTTGGGAGGCAGAAGCAGGAGACTCGCTTGAGCCCAGGAATTGGAGGTTGCTGTGAGCTGTGATGCCACAGCACTCTATTCAGGGTGACAGCTAGAGACTCTGTCTCAAAAAAAAAAAAAAAAAGTTTTCTACTTCCACAAGAAATTTACTTTTGTCAGAAGCAAACAGAAATACATAGAAAAAGGAAACAGCATCCTTGGCACTGCTGCAGCTGGCGCTGATGAAAGCATCTGAGTCCCTGCTATGCCCTGGGGCCAGCAGACACCTGTTCCCAAGGCTCTGGGGCGGGAACAAGGGGAGGGCAGCTCCTCTTGGCTCTCCTCCCCGTGTGTATTATTGGCTTCCCAGCATGTAGAAAGAACCTGCCTTTTCTCCCAGGGCTGCTGTCTGCTGCCTTCCTGGCTGCCTCCTGAGCCCTCCATCTGGAGAGGGCGAATGTACCCAGTAGGCAGAAGAGAAGCTGGGAGGCTGGTCTGAGGGTGTCCCTTCTGCGTGAGAGCATTGAGCCCTTCCTGTTTCTTAGGGGAGCCCACAGGGTGGGCCTGCTGACTTGGCTGCTAGCACCTGTGGCCCCGGCCAGCAGTTCTCTGAATGCTTAGAATCACAGTGACACAATGGGACCTCAGTCCAAAGCTGCCAGCAGTGGGGGTGCAACAGAGGGCTTGTGGACCTTTCCCTCGGTTAGATACCAATGGGCTCCCTGGCTGTCCTTGAGGGTGTCTTTGGAAATAGGATCACTTTGCCCTGTCTGGAGCGGTTATTCATACAGACACATTAAAAAGGCACTTGATCCCATCTTTTGAATTTTGTTTCCCATTGTGAAAATCACTTTGTTATTCTCCAGAGGATTGCAAAGGGTATGCACTCATGTAGAAAATCAAGGACTAATTTAAAAAAATACTAATCACCTGGGTAGAGTTGTGTCCTGTCCAAGTCATACTTTAAATGTACTTCAGAAGGACTTGGGGGCTGGGAGGAGAGTGGGGAAACAAAATCTGCCTCGGGGTGGGAGTTGTGGGCCCTGATGACCAGCTGCAGCTTCTCTGTTCCAGTCTCCTGCTTTCTGTGTCTGTTGACTGATGTCCAGTGGTAAAGAGGGGTCATTGCAAGTGGTTTGGGAGACAGCTGCCCAAGTGTGTTCTGTGCCAACACACAGGGTGCTAGAACCCTTGCTTTATATGTTTTGTTTTGTTTTTTTAGTGCATTTTTACATTCACAGCAAAATAAGATGAAGGTACAGAGAATCCTATGTACCCCTCACCTCACGTGTATGTCCCACCAGAAGGGTGTGCTTATTACAATGACACAGTGAAGTGGCTCTGGGCAAGTTCCCTCATCCCTGTAGCTGCCGTTCCTTTATCAAAAATTATTCCTTTTTGGCTTGGCGCCTGTGGCTCAAGCAGCTAAGGCGCCAGCCACATACACCTGAACTGGCAGGTTCGAATCCAGCCCGGGTCCGCCAAACAACAATGACGACTGCAACCAAAAAATGGCCGGGTGTTGTGGTGGGCGCCTCTAGTACCAGCTACTTGGTAGACAGAGGCAGGAGAATCTCTTGAGTCCAGGAGTTACAGGTTACTGTGAGCTGTGATGCCTTGGCACTCTACCCAGGGTGACAGCTTGAGGCTCTGTCTCAAAAAAAAAAAAAAAAAATTATTCCTTTTCCAGACGAGTGTTCAGAGGGTTAAATGTGTTGAGTCATGTAAAAGTTAACATCAGCAAGTGTAGTTGTCCTGTCTTGTTAGCCACTCATGTTCTTTGTGTGGCGGTGATGTGAGTGACTTCCCATCTCTGGCTAATGGACGTTTAGACTGTGTCCAGCTTCTCACTGGCTACACACTGTTGCATGTGGCTCAGTGCGGTTCTGAGGCCACCAGCTTCCTAACAGGTGCTCTTTTCCATGCCCCAGCCTCTGGCGCCTTTGGCCTTGCCTTGGTTTCAGAGCTGCCATTGGCAGTCACAGATGTTTCCTTCCTTGGTCATCAGCCTAGAAGGTTCCTTCAGCAGCCAGCTCTGTAATCCTCTCCCTCACCCAGATTTCCAGGGAGAAAGCACATAAACTTGGGCTGCTGGGCACCCTGCCTGGTCTGGCCTGGCCTATTCCTGGGATTGTCCTCAGATGTCCTGTTCTCACCAGCACTTCTGGCCCTCAGGGAAGGCTACAACAACCCCCCCATCTCAGGAGAAAATCTGATTGGCTTGAGCAGGGCCCGGCGTCCCCACAATGCCATCTTTGTCAACTTTGAGGAGGAGGAGGTACCCTCGAAACCTCTGGAAGCTGCAGTGCATACGTGGAAGAGAGTCTGCACCAACCCCATGGACCGGAAGGTGGAGGAGGAGCTGAGGAAGGTGAGTCTGGGTCGAGGCCCACCTTGCCAACACCTCACTGGCATGGATCCCTGGTGTTTACCCAGGCTGTGGGTTAACTGCGCTTAAAGTTTTCAAACTCTTTCCTTAGTATGTAGGAAATTTTCATCCCCAGATGTTACATCTGAAAGCTCTGTCAGCATAACCCTGCATTCTCAAGCTCGAAAATACTTAGAATTCTTAAGTCCCTTTGGTGGTGGGTAAATAAAATGAGTGCATTATTCAAATGTGACTTAAATGTGGCACTCTGGGATCTGCCAAACTTTTGTTTGTCCTTTTGCTGGTGGCAGCAGACCTGGTAGGGCACCTGCCATGCCCCAGCCCCAGCTCGGTCTTACCTGTGGTTGGAGGAGCTGGGCTACTGGCACCTGCCCGCCCCTCTGGCTTGCAGGTGCTTTGATGTCTGAGGCCAGGCCTCTGGTAGTTGTGTCCCCTCAAGCGTGGACAGCAAGTTCACAGAAAGGCCGCATCACTGCCAGCTAAGACTCGGGCTCAAGCTCTTCCCTGGCTTAAGCTGAATTCTGCACTGTTCCTGTGGGAAGCTTGTTTCTGCCAGAGACTGTGGATATCTTGCCGAATTTCTACATCTCTAAGGGGACACTCTCTGGACACAGTCCACATTCCTAAACTGGCTCACAAGGCCCCTGTTGCCCTGGCCTGCAGTCCTTCTGGGCCAGGCTGTCCCCTTCAGCCTTGGTCCCACCTTAGGCACCTGCCATCTAGGTTGGGGGTCTTGGCACTCTGGCCTGTCCCCCTTAGCCCTGCTTGCCTACTGCAGTATGAGCTGTGTCAGGATAGGTAATATGTTTTTTGTGGTCATTGTAAGACCCCCAGACCCCACACCTGTATGTGCTTGGCATCAGCCCAGGCTTCAGAGGGCAGGAAGAGAGGAGTCTGAGTGCAGCAGGTCCTGGGGGCTGGGCTCTCCCTGCTCAGCCCCTGCCCACCACCCACTCCTCACATGCTGGGGAGTCTGGGGCAGGAGAGCAGAAGCTGCTGGTCTCGGCTCAGCCTCTGCTGTTGGCTCTCCCCAGCTGTTTGACATCCGTCCTATCTGGTCCCGGAATGCCGTCAAGGCCAACATCAGCGTCCACCCTGACAAGCTCAAGGTCTTGCTTCCCTACTTGGCCTATTACATGGTAAGTGTCAGCTGCCCACTTGCCTTGGTTCCCACCAGTGTGGGCCTTGATCCCTGATGTGACGTCTTAGAATGCAATGAGAGCAGGGTCCCCTGTCCTACCCCCATCCTAATACCCCAAGATAGCTTGTTAAAGTCAACTACAACGTTTTCAGCCCCCTGAGTCCCAACCTCCTAATAACATATTTGGATGATTTTAGGATAAAGGATTAATTACCTGATTTGTAGTAAAGGGATTATTTCGTACAGGATGGACTGGTAGTGAGAACTTTTTGAGACCAGCAGTGGGTAAGCACTGGTGCACATCAGATCCTTTATTCCTACCTGGAGGGAGTCACAGGGGTCCCTTTTTAACACTGAGGACAAGCCCAGGCTTAGAGAGGGGGCACGATGTGCCACGCCCTCCAGCTGTGAGTGGCGGAGCCCAGGCCCTGCCCACAGTAGCCACCTCAGCTCCTCTTACCAGTGTTGAGTGAGTTTGGAGGGCCTAGGAGTGGAATAAAGAGGGAATGTTGTTACTAGGGTTCCCAGCGGAGCTGACAGGAAAGGAATCCTACCTACGAAGGGGCTGCACGGGGTATCCAGGGAGGCCAGCGTACGATGTGGCCATGAGGGCCAGTGGTGGGTTTTGGGCATGAGAATCAGTCCTCCCACCCTATTAGACTCCAGACTCTGGAGGGCCTCCTCTGTCACTTACCATTGGGTTTTTAGACATAAGTACTTTAGAAGTACCATGTGGGGATGAAGACATCCCATCCACTAGGATGGTAGTAATACTAGGCACTTACGGTGTGCCAAGCACCATGGGCATCATCTCATTTAATCCCCCCAAGACCATAGAAAAGCATGCACTTATCACCTCCATCTGACAGGATACCCAGGATTGGAAAGGCCAAGTGACCTCATGGCAACACCCTGAGCACAGCAGAGCCGGGTGGGCATCCTGAGCATGTCCGTGCTCTTAGGCTGTCCTGCTGCCCCAGCATAGGGCTCCGCTCCCACCTGGGGCCTGGGCTTTGATATCACCTCATGCTCCCACCTGCTCTGTCCCCAGATCACAGGGCCCTGGCGAAGCCTATGGATTCGATTTGGGTATGACCCCCGAAAAAACCCAGAGGCCAAGATTTATCAAGTCCTTGATTTCCGAATCCGTTGTGGACTGAAATACGGTAAAAACTACTGAAAATTTTGCCTTCATTCTTTCTCTCTTTATATTTTTCCATTCCTAGCACAATCTTTTTATTGGGAGAGAATAAAGCCTCTCCCCCAGGGTGAGAACATGTTGGATGCAGGATAGCGCTGAAACAAAGGCTCAGCTGTGTCCTGGCCCCAGTGCTGACCCTCTGTTTCTGAGCCACTTTCTGGGTCAGGTGCCTCACAGTGACCTGTGGTCCTGTGATGTGAGCTGGCACTAGTGAGCGTCTTAGCCAGGAGTACAAGGCACTCCACAACTGGCCCTGCCCTGTGTGGGCAGTGCTGGCCCGCCTTGGTGACTGTTGCCCCAGGGGCGTGCTTGGTGGCTGGGGTCACCTTTCTCAGGTGTGTCCCAAGAACACAGCTCTTATCCTCAACGTGAAGCCAGGGCTGTCTGCAGACGGGCCCAGTGCCCACCCGCCTGCCCGACATGCCCAACCTCATCTGCAGGTTATGCCCCCAATGAGTTGCCTGTCAAAGCAAAGCGCAGCACCTACAACTACAGCCTCCCCATCACCATCAAAAAGACTAGTAAGTGCCCCAGGACTGTTCAGGGTCAGGAGTGACTTGCCCTCATGCTGATGCCAGGGAAGGGGGCATCTGATAGCAGGTGGGGAGGCTCTTCCTGGGGTCCCTCCCTCCAGGACACCGTGAGAGGAGGGTGGGCAGGTGGGAGGGCAGAGTGGGGTGGTCAACAGAGATACCTCCATCCCCACCCCCATATGCCAAATCACTGCCGTTATCCCCACGCAGCCAGCCAGCTCGTCACCATGCATGACCTGAAACAGGGTCTGGGCCCATCCGGGACAGCTGGAGCTCGGAAATTTACCCCCAGCAAGTACAAGCTCAAGGTGGGTGCCCTGAGCCCCAGGAGGGAGCAGTCTCTGCCTGATTGAGGGAGAAAGCTGAGGGTGGATGCGAGGCATCTCCTGCTTGAGGCTGGGTGCCCTATCTGGGGAGCTCTGAGGCTGGTCCACACATGCTGTGCCTTGGCCCCACCCCCACCTTTGGGAGGGTGAGAACCTGGGGTACAAGCCACCTGACGCCATGGGTGTTAAGGACCATCTGGTCAAATAAGTGGTGACAGGTCTCAGGGAAACCTGACACCAGCAGCTGCACGTGGCTGCCTTTCATAAACCTGGGCCCCACCGGCCACGTGATATCCCTCTAGAATGATGGGACTTAGGCAGTTGCATGAGCAGACCATCTGGACATAGTGCTGGGCTGGGCAGGAGTCTTATAGGCTTTCCCCACACTCAGGCTCCTGTGAGCACACTATGGTCCTGGGAAAGGCCAGGGAGGGTGTGTACCCCAGCCTGGAATCACCTGCTTGGGGTAGTAGGTGGCAGGGTGGAGTACAGCAGAGACAGGCTGAATGAGGGCTGCACTGTTCCCCGTACCATCAGTGCTCCTGGGCCTGTGCCTGTACCCCCAGGAGGGGTGATTATGTCACAGCTTGTACAGCCTCCCTTCTCAAGGACTCTCTCCCTGGAGGCTGTCACCCCTGCCTCTAGAACCGCCTGCCTAGGTTGGGAGAGGAGAAAGCCAACCCTGTTAAACCAGATGTCAGGGCAGCATGGTGGTGGGTGTGTAGGATGATCCATAGTGGTAGTTAGTGAGGAGTGAGCAGGTCAGACTCTGTAGGAAGGTGCTGAGCAGAGCCCAGCACAAGGCTCATGCCAGCCCAGCTGCGAGCACTTGTCATGCAAGCGGCTCCCGGTTCCTGGTGTCTCTGGGAGGGCCCGGCTGCTTCCTCTACCCCTCCCAGAACCTCCTGGGGAGTCAGAGCTTGTTTTCTTTGCATCTGTTCACCAGCTTTACGGCCTGTCTGCCTAGCCTGGTGCTGGTGACCAGCCAACTCCTTGGAGAAACCCCATGGGAACCTGCAGCATGGGGTCTCCAGCACTGCCTGCCACCAAGGGCTCCTACAACTGTCCTTGTCTGTCTCCCTCCTTTCTTCAGGACACCGTCTACATCTTCCGGGAGGGGGGCCTGCCACCCTATCGACAGATGTTCTACCAGCTGTGTGATTTGAACGTGGAAGAGTATGTACGGGAGGCCTGAGACACTGGGTGGCCCTGGGGACTCTGGGGACTGCTAGGACATCGCCAGATCAAATTGTTTTCTGCGACTCTTCCACCTCACATCAGCCTTCATTTTTCTGCCAGAAGACAGTTTCTGGGAGGCTGGTGCTGCCGAGAGCTCTGCACCGGTAGCCCTGACTGTGGGCTGCACTCTGACGGCGACTCTGCCCAGCAGAGGCCATTCCTGTTGTATCTTTGCCCCTAGCCCACACTGCCCACATGAAGGTCTATGAGGCAGGTCCTAATCCCGGGGCTGATCAGATCCCAGAAACCTTTTCTCTGCTTGTCCGTAGTTGAATTTAAAAAGCTGTAGGGGTTGGCCATGGGGGAAGGGCAGGAGCCTTTAACCAGGCCTTGAAACCTGGTGAAAGCTGTAACACACCAGAAGCACATGGGTAGCACATGAGCTCTGCCCAGTGCAAGAGGTCCCAGGACCACGCAGGCTCAGTAGCCCAGCCATGAGCTCCCAGCTCTCACGCTGTGTCCCGTGCTCAGCCCTACAGACATCACATGCTGTTTTTCATCATCAGTGCTGTTTTTCTCAGCACAACTCCCCTGCCTGGACCGGATCCAGCATCCTGGAGCTTTCTACCTGTCCCTATCTCTACGAGTTCCTCTTCTTCCCCAGGTTGCAGAAGATCATTCACCGCAATGATGGGGCAGAGACTTTGTGCACAGAACGGGACGGATGGTGCCTCCCCAAGACCAGCGATGACCTGAGGGACGCCATGTCCCTCATGACCCTGCAGACTATTCGCTCCAACAGGCCTGGTGAGAACCATGCAGGACCCACTCTAGTGACAGCAGGTGTCCCTAATGGAGCCATTTCCAAGAAATCGTACCCAAATGCGTTCATCTTGCCCCTGCCCTGGTGGGAAGCCTGTGAATCAGGGCCCAGGCCTGGGGTCTACAGCAGGAGGCAGCCCTGGCAGGGGCAGGCGCTGGCCAATGAGGAAGCCAGGAGGGTGAACACTGGCTGGATGTGGTGCTGGTGAGGCTGGGCAGAGCTAAGGCACTCTTGGGTTCCACCCGGGCTGGGGGTTGGGGCTTGGACCAGCCACACCCGCAGATCCAACCAGAGCAGGGGCTCTCAGCCTTGTTTGGGACAGGGCCTGGGCTGCCTTTTGATCATCAACATTAAGGCCCTAATTGAGGCAATGAACCTTCTCCCAGGAGAAGTAGTGTGTATAATTTTGGGGAATCCATGGGCCCTGAAGCTGCCATGCTCCTCTGGGAAAGCAGTTGTCAAACTGCAGCCTCAGTGCTCCCCTGAAGTGCTTGTTAGACTACAGACCCCCACCTGTCCCTGTACAAGACTCCCTGGATAGCCATGGTGGCGAGCAGGCCCCTGACAGCCAGACGCCTGCGTTGGTCACCCCAGCTTGTTTTCTCTGCCCCAGCTCTTTTCTCTAGCCCAACCAAGGCTGATGGTGGAAAAGAGCCGCTAACATATGAGTCTGGGGAAGACGAGGAAGATGAAGAAGAGGAGGAAGAAGAGGACTTCAAGCCGTCGGACGGCAGTGAGAATGAGATGGAGACAGAGATTCTGGACTATGTGTGACAGGGCCTTGGGTCTGAGGCCAGGCCTCCCTGACCAGGCCAGACTGGTGACCAGCCTAATGAGGAACCCATGGCTCCCCCATGCCACCCACAGAAGCCACAGTGGCCCTAGGAGGCCCTCTGAGGAGAGCTGGGGTCCCAGCAAAGGGTACCTCTGACCCGGCCCTGGCCATGACCCTCTACCGTATGCTGCCTTCCAGCCCTGAGGACATCCCTGAAGTTGTGCCCTGGCTCCATGCCCAGGTGAACCAGCCCAGCATCCGGTGGCTGAGTCAGCACCTGCCGCCTCTCTGAGCCAGAGACCAGCTTGGGTCGGGGGTGCATTTGGGGCAGGGCTAGTCTCGGGTTGGGTCTTCTGACTCTGGTGGAAGAGATAGTTTGAGGAGCCTTATCTATGGTCACGGTGGCCAAAGACCATCTTTGTCTTCAGATCCCATCCATTTGGGGTCTCTTTGGCAAAGGCCATGCCCCACTGGAACTATCCTTATTAAATCAGTGTTCCTGAGGCCTCTTGGTTTCTCATTGGGAGCGTTCAAGCCACGGGGAGTGTCCTCCAGCCTCCAGCCCTAGGGATTGGGCTCCCTTATTGCCTTCGTTTGCTCCTTCCTGCAAACAGTGGTCTCTTGCTGGCCCAAGCCCCCCCACCTCCAGTAGGGCAGGGTGAGGGCAATCCGAGGTAAGTTAGGCCTGGTCTCAGTTTTTTTTCTTTAAATGGATACATTTTCTGCAGGTTCTTGGGAAGCCCTGCTGTCTCACAGCCTTGGGTTTCACACCCACAGAGGATGCTGGAGCCCAGCCTGCCTCCTCCCACACCCTTGGGGCAGCACTGCTTCCTGGGAGTCACCCCATCACTCAGTGTGACCCTAGGTCCTTTCAGCAGCTTGGCAGACATCAATCCTCAAACCAACTGCCTCAGGCAAGCCCTATCTTGTTGACTGGCTCTTGGGTAGTCCCCTCCCCCAACAATATTGGGAAACCCAGTGGCCCAGTCAGCTTGAAGTGGCCAGTCCTGGGAACCTGCCTGGGAGGCAGGCCAGGCTGACCTACTGAGGACCCACATTGCCCTTGGCTGCTGTGTAGTTGAGTCTGTGGCCAAACACCCACCCCAGCCCTGTGTGCGTGCAGTTCTTTTGATTTTTTTTAAAGACTAGTCAAGTGCAATAGAAGAAAGGGACAGTGGGACAAGAGGTCCCCTCTGTAGCTGATTAAACATTCAGTGGAGAGAACTCACCTTGGGACCATCCATGTCATTCATTTGTTGGGCAGGTCATTTGTCCCATGGAACATGCCCATTCTAGTTTGGCTGCCTCCATGTAACAGTGGTGAATGTGCTCCTGTCTCCCCTACATTTCCTGTGACCTGGAGGAGGCTCTGTCAGATTCAGATTCAAGGCCTCTTCCTAGGCAGTATATCCAGTTGGGAGGCACGGGATGTCTGCTGGGTTCCTTCAGTCTAAAACTTCGACACTTCCAGCCTTTGTGGAAGGCCATGCTCTCCACATATCCAGTGCTAGCCGTGGAGTCTGTCCCCAGAATATTTGCATACCACAAATATTTGGTGACACTGGCATGGAGCAGCGGGTTTAGGTGGTGTCAGCCTGACCCAGCAGCTATCTTGTGTCTAATGGCTTTAATGGCTGCTGATTATTACCCCTACTGCTTTCTTAGGGGTTGCAAAATGCTGGCTGTTAGAATTCTGCTGTTCCTTCTGCATTTGTTAGCTGGAGTTCTATAAAGGACTCTTCCTCATCATCTGTTTGGAGACCCTGAAATATCATTCGAACAGGAAAGGTGGGAAAATGCCTATTTCTCCCTTTATCTGTTTTCAGAATAATGAGTTGGTGCCCTGTCAGTGGGGTGGGGCCTTGGGCTTCCTGGTGAACTCTCGGATTTGTCCCTCTCCATTACAGGCTTTGTGCACAACTTCTCCATCTTTGGCCAGAGGGCAGCCTCATGTCAGTCCTTTGACACCACCCTTGGGCCTTTGGTGCCTTGCTTTCTGGCTGCCAGGATGACCCAGCCTCTTGCTCTCCCCAGGCAGCTCCTGCCCTCACTCAGGGCACCTCCTTTCTAGCTGTGAAAATAGCAAGTGGGGACCCCAGGCTGGGTGGGTTTTCTTTACTGCTAGGGCTTTTGAATAGAGCTGGGAAATATGTACTCTTCTACAAAGAGAAAGATAAACTAAAAATTTATACAGATGTTTTCCAATTAAAGTGTCAGATTATAGGATTTTTTTTTTTGAGACAGAGCCTCAAGCTGTCACCCTGGATAGAGTACTGTGGCATCACAGCTCACAGCAACCTCCAATTCCTGTGCTCAAGCGAGTTTCCTGCCTCTGCCTCCCAAGTAGCTGGGACTATAGGAGCCCACCACAACGCCCGGCCATTTTTTGGTTACAGCCGTCATTGTTTGACAGGCCAGGCTGGATTCGAACCCACCAGCTCAGGTGTACGTGGCTGGCACCTTAGCCGCTTGAGCTACAGGCACTGAGCCAGATTATAGGATTTAACTTCTCTGATTTTCCACTCGTTTTCTTTTTTTACCTATGCTGAAAATCTCCATTCCTGACTACACCAGTATCACTGCTTATTTTCTTTTTCTTACACATTCATAAACTATTTTCAAAAGTATAAGGTATTGTAATAAATCATAAGTATTTAAAGCATGTGAATTTAAATAAAAAATTATAAATTATATAATGTAATATATGCTAAAATCATCAGACAGTACTAAGAACAGTGTAAGATTGCTTTGCTCTTTCTCCTTAGGTAGATTTGCTGCAGTTACACCACTGTGCCTCCTAGTTACTGAAGTCCCCATTTTCTCTGTGGTTGGGCCATTTGTCTATACAGTTAGGTCCCCTGCAACTTATAAATGCATGTTTCTTTATCTGAAAATGAGGTTTAAGTGTTCCTTCTAGAGTGGTAAACAGAAATGTAGCCTCTGACACTTGCCATGCACACTTTTCCTGTGGGAAGGCACTAGGGAAATAGGAATTAGGCCCAGGCGCGCAGCTGAGGTGCCGGCACTGGGGCTGAGACTTTGATTGGCAGCTCTGCTCCGTGTGATGTCAACACACATGCATTTGCCCTCATAGGAAAACTTTCCAAGTTTTTCTAGCCCCCTAAAACCAAATTTTTTAAAAAATGATTTGCCTAAGCTCTACATGCTGTTTTATCCATTGAGCTAGTTTCTCCTTAATCATATCGATCTAAAACTTTGACACATCCAGCCTTTGCAGAAGGCCATGCTCTCCACATATCCAGTGCTGGCCATGGAATCTGTCCACAGGATATTTGCATACCACAAATACATCCCAGGCCCCTACAGCCTGTCTGAACTTCTAACTGCTCCATAAACCGAGATTCAGGGCTGCAGCCTAGACTTCAGATTAGACTTTGTCTACCAAATCACAGGAGATGGTGTGTGACAACCGCACACTGCTCCTAGTTTTGCTTGATTTCTTGTCTCTGCCTTTTGTAAGAGATATGAGGAGTCAGAACAGCCTGAGGCTGTGGTGGAGCAGGTCCCCCACTGTCCCTACCAAGATGCGACTGGGGCCACAGTTCAGCCCTATGGCCGGACAGGCTCCCCGGCTCCAGGGAGGTCCTAAGACCTCACATATTAGACCAAAATCTTTTTTGGTTGAAATTAATACCCCCAAGAGTCAGTTCTCAAAAGTAGGATCCACTAATGGAGACATGAGGCAAATGCATCCGGGGAGCCAGCTGGTGACTTTCGTTACTGGATTGACAATGTCAGTGTCTGGGGTGTCCGTGGGAACGACCATTCACTCTCGCTCTTCATTTAGTGTTCATTGACCATGCCCTCTGTGCAGGGACATGTGGCGTCCCTTGTTAAATAAGTAGCCACACTGTATTGTTAAAATGTTGGCCGCGGTGGTGGTGGAGTGACTGGACCACACATAACAAAATGAATCACAAAAATTAACTCAAGAGAGATCACAGACTTCAGTGTAAAACACAAAGCTATGTACATTGCTCTTGTGTTTTCTTACAGAAGATAACATAAGAGAATATGCCTTTGGCCTCAGTCATATGGCAATGACTTCTTAGACACAACACCAAAGGCCCTATCCATGAAAGAAAGAATTGATAAGCTGCACATCATCAAAATTAAAAATGTCTGTTCTGGGGTGGTGCCTGTGGCTCGGTGAATAGGGCACCAGCCCCATATACCAAGGGTGGCAGGTTCGAACCCACCCCTGGCCAAACTGCAACAAAAAAAATAGCCGGGCGTTGTGGTGGGCGCCTGTAGTCCCAGCTACTCGGGAGGCTGAAGCAAGAGAATCGCCTAAGCCCAGGAGTTGGAGGTTGCTGTGAACTGTGATGCCAGGGTGCTCTACCTAGGGCGATAAAGTGAGACTCTGTCTCTAAAAAAAAAAAAAAAAAAAAAAAAAATTCTGTTCTGCCAAGAACACCATCAAGAGACTAAAATGCCACAGACTGGGAGAAAAATACCTGCAGAAGACAAAGCTGATAAAGGGCTGCTAACCAAAATACACTAATTCTTAACATTCAACAATAGAGAAACCTGATTATAGCTGGGCAGGGGCTCACCCCTGTAATCCTAGCACTCTGAGAGGCCAGGGCAGGTGGATTGCCTGAGCTCACAAGTTCAAGACCAGAATGAGCAAGAGTGAAACATGTCTTTACTAAAAATAGGAAAACTAGCCAGGCATTGGGGCAAACGCCTGTAGTCCCAGCTGCTCAGGAGGCTGAGTCAGCAGGATCACTTGAGTCCAAGAGTTTGTGGTTTGAGCTATGATGCCATGGCATTCTACCCAGGGCGACTCTGTCTGAAAGAAAGAAAAAAAACAAAACACCTGGATTACAAAATGAGCCAGAAGATAACACAAATAAGCATATAAGAAGATACCCCGCATCATATGTCATCAGGGAGATGCAAATTAAAGCACTGTGCTACCACACACGTAAGAATGGCCCCAATCCAGAAAACTAACAGCACCAAATGCCATGAGGATGTGGAGCAACTGGAGCTCATTCACTGCTGTTGGGAATGAAAAAATGGCACGGCCTCTTTGGAAGACAGTTGGCAGCTGCTTAACAAATAAAACATACTCACCTTATGATCCAATAACCACACTCCTTACTAGTTACCCAAAGGAGTTGAAAGCTTGTGTCTACACAAACAGATGTTTATAGCAGCTTTTTTTACAGGTAGGGTCTTGCTTTGTTGCCCAGGCTGGAGGGCAGTGGCCCAATAATATCTCACTATAACCTCAGTCAGCAGCTTTATTTATTTAGAGACAGAGTCTCACTTTGTCACCCTGGGTAGAGTGCTGTGGCATCATAGCTCACAGCAGCCTCAAACTCTTGGGCTCAAGTGATCCTTTTGCCTCAGCCACGCAAGTAGCTGAGACTACAGGCGCCCATAACAATACCCAGTTATTTTTAGAGATGGGGTCTTATTCTTGCTCAGTCTGGTCTCAGACTCCTGAGCTAAGTCTATTCAGTCACCTTGGCCTCCCAGAGTGGTGAGATTATAGCTGTGAGCACAGCAGCTGACCCAAGCAGCTTTATTTATAATTGCTGAGACTTGGAAGTAATCAAGATGCCCTTCAATAGATTAATGGAAAAGTAAACTGTGGTATACCAGACAATTGGATTTTTTTTTTTTTAAGAGAGTTTCACTCTATCGCCCTCATTAGAGTGCTGTGGTGTGGTGTCACTGCTCACAGCAGCCTTCTCCAGCTCCTGGGCTTAAGCGATTCTCTTGCCTCAGCCTCCCGAGCAGCTGGGACTACAGGCATTGCCACAACGCCCAGCTATTTTTTTGTTGCAGTTTGACTGGGGCCGGGTTCAAACCCTCCACCTTCGGTATATGGGGCCGGAGCTCTACCCACTGAGCTACAGGCACCGCTCAATAATTGAATTTTTTTTTTTTTTTTTTGAGACAGAGCCTCAAGCTGTCACCCTGGATAGAGTGCAATGGCATCACAGCTCACAGCAACCTCCACTCCTGGGCTCAAAGTGATTCTCCTGCCTCCACCTCTCAAGTAGCTGGGACTACAGGCGCCCACCACAACACCCGGCCATTTTTTGGTTGCAGCCGTCATTGTTTGGCGGGCCCGGGCTGGATTCGAACCCGCCAGCTCAGGTGTACGTGGCTGGTGCCTTAGCCCTTTGAGCCACAGGCGCTGAGCCAACAAATGAATATTTTTAGCACTAAAAAGAAATGAGCTGTCAAGCCAAGAAAAGACCTGGAAGAAGCTTCAATGCTATTACTAAGTGAAGAAGCCAGTCTGGAAAGGCTGCATTCTGTAAAATTCCAACTATACTGCATTCCCAAAAAGCAAAACTGTGTTGATAGTAAGGAGATTGGTGGAAGTCAGGGGTCAGAGCTAGGAAGGGATGAATGGGTGGAGCCCAGAGGAGTTCCGGCAGAGACACTGTTACTGTCATGACAGGTGCATATTTTATTTTCAAAACCCATAGAATATCTCAAGCCCAAGAGGGAAGCTAATGTAATCTGTGGGCTGGGTGACGATGATGTGTCTATGTGGATCCATCACGTGTGACAAGTGTCCCACTCTGGTGGGCGATGCTGGTCCTCATGAGGGCTGTGTGTGTATGGGAGCGGGGAGTATATGGGAAATCTCTGTACCTTCCTCTTATTTTGCTGTGAACTTTAAACTGTTCTTAAAAAGTACATATTAAAAATGTAGGGCCATAGGGCGGCGCCTGTGGCTCAGTGAGTAGGGCACTAGCCCCATATACCGAGGGTGGCGGGTTCAAACCCGACCTCGGCCAAACTGCAACAAAAAGTAGCCAGGCGATGTGGTGGGTACCTGTAGTCCCAGCTACTCAGGAGGCTGAGGCAAGAGAATCGCCTAAGCCCAAGAGCTGGAGGTTGCTGTGAGCTGTGATGCCACATCACTCTACTGAGGGCGACAAAGTGAGAATGTCTCTAAAAACAACAAAAAAAGTAGGGCCAGGTGGGGTGGCTCCCACCTGTAATCCCAACACTTTGGGAGGCCCAGGGAGGTGGATCATTTGAGGCCAGGAGTTTGAGACCAGTCTCTGCAACATCCTAACAGCAGACCTTATCTTGAAACATCAAACAAAACAAAAAAGTAGGCCGCCTTTCCTTCTCCCCTACCCCAGGCCTCTCCCTAACCTTCTCTTCCCCCTTTCCTTGCCAGCCACTGTAAATAACACTGCAGTGACTATCCCGGAGCATAAAAGTTCCTTTGCCCACCCCACCCCAGTTCAGAATTACTGTTTTTATTAGGAACAGGTTCTCAGAATTAGAACAGTTGGGGAAAGGTGGCTTTAAATGCATTTCGTCCTGGGCAGTACCCCCTGAAGCTACTCCTACAGGACCCCTTCTCCCTAGCTTCTCCCTCCTACCCCACCTATCTCTTCTCCCTTCTCTGCTCGACCCACTAAGTCTGGAGCAAGTCGTGGCACAGACCGAGGGACAGCTATGGGTCCATGGGGCCCTCGAGACAGCTGAAGGGGTGGTGTAGGTGGACTGAGACCAGTGTGGGAAGCACAGGCTCCAGGTCAGGGAGAGGCTGCCAGGGTAATCCATGTTCACAGAAAATGTGGCCTCCTGTGCTCCGACCTCAGACCTCTGTGTGCACTTCTCTCTCTCCCTCCCTTCTCCCCTCACCCAAGACCTCCTGCCCTCCCTGTCTCTGTCTCTCTCTGCCCCAGTGTGCCCCAGGGCCTTGGCTTGGGCCCTTCCTTTCCTCAGGGAAGCCCTAGAAGCTGGGCGAGTCTCTCACCCTCCGACCACCTCCATGCACCCTCACAGCTTCTTTTCCTCTCCCCAAGGCTCATCATGCCGACACCCTTCCAGCAGGACTGCAGTGGCCCTCAGTGGAAGCGCATAGGGATAACAAGGGCCAAGCACACTGGCGCCCAGCAGCATACAGCCCTCTCTGCCCCAGAAGTCACATGCTTGGTCCCCTGTAAACTGCCACTGCTGAGATGGGGACAGGCAGGGCCTAGAGAGGGAGCATGGCTAAGGGTCACACCAAGCCCTTGTAAGTGAGCCAAGCCCAGCCAGGCTCTGGCCCTCGCAGCTCCCCAACCCGTGCCACCTGCCTCTGCTCCCAGGTAGGCAGTAAACCACACAGGTGCACCGTGGGAACCGGGCACCCCGGAGCAGCCGGCCCTGGGAAAAATAGACCATCCCTGCAGTGGGTGGCATGTGTGTCCTAGAGCATATGTAACACGCCGTGACCTTGGCTCTGGCTCCATAAATACCTGTGGCCTGGAGGGAGGGCCACCCAGAGGCAGACACACACCATGGGGCGCCTGGAGTTGGTTATCTTGGGCCTCACCTGCTGCTTGGCAGTGGTGAGCGCAGCAAAGGTAGGTGAGAGCCTGGCAGAGAGGGTAGGGGCCCCTCTCTCTCCTGCAGAACCAGAGCTGGTCACTGTGTAGCTGCAGCCTAGAGGCAGGGGGAGACACAGACAAAGCCACCGGGCTGGGCAAGAGAACCCATCACCATCTCGCCATGACTCTGTGCAGCCCTGGGCTCTGCTCATTCTCATCCATGGCGGCCAGATAAAATACAGGGCAACCAATTAAATTGAGTTTCAGTTAGACTACCAATTTTTGCTATAAGTGTGCCCTTATATTTAAAACAATATGTTTTAATACAATATATTGTATACCCAATAATTAAAACATACTAAAACCCAAGTCACCATTTATCTGAAATCCAAATGAGACAGGTTGGGTGGCGCCTGTGGCTCAGTGAGTAGGGTCCCAGCCCCATATACCAAGGGTGGTGGGTTCAAACCTAGCCCCAGCCAAACTGCAACAAAAAAATAGCCAGGGGTTGTGGCCGGCACCTGTAGTCTCAGCTACTCGGGAGGCTGAGGCAAGAGAATCGCCTAAGCCTAAGAGCTGGAGGTTGCTGTGAGCTGTGATGCCACAGCACTCTACCGAGGGCCACAAAGTAAGACTCTGTCTCTTAAGAAAAAACAAAAAAAACCAAATAAGACGGGGTCTCTTGGATTTTTATTTGCTAAGCTGGTGATTCTACCAGTAGCTTACAGCCCTCTCTGTCCCCTAAGTCACATGCTCAGGCTCCAGTGAACTCGCTCTGCTAAGCACCCCCTAGTGTCCATGTCCCCACCTTACAGAAGGGGAAAATGGGCCAGCACAGACCAGCATCACACCCCTACCCTTTCCCTTCCTGAGCAGAAGCCTGAGACCTGGACTACTGCACACCAGGGCAGGGCTCCCAAATGACCTGTGTTTCCCGTCCCCCACCGCCCTCAGAGGGAGTTAACCCCACCTACTGTGCACCTGCCTCCCCTCCAGGGTGAGAGTCAGGAGGCTACACAGGCTCCCCTGGGGCATCTGTAAAATCTGCCCTTCTGCGGTGTGAGGGACACAGTGCCCAGTGGGACTCACGCAGGGGCCCCTCACCCTGCTGTTCTCCAACCTGCTGTCTCTGGCTGGGGGCTCCTCTGCCCAGCCAGGCTCTGGTCTTGCCACCTGGCCACTGAACCTGGGCTCCTTCTGCCACCCAGGGGAGGTCACTCTCCTCAGACCAGTTCATTCTAGGGTGCTGCCCATCTCAATCACACAGAGACACTTCTGGGTGACTTCCCTGTCCTCCAAAGGCTGACCTGGCCCTCTCCCCTTTGGAGGATGGGGGACTGGATCAAAGAGGCTCGGATGCCCTGCAGGTGCTGCCGGAGGCACCTGCCCAGTTGCTTCTGGCTGCTTCCTCACTCCGGTTCCGGCCGCCCCACTCTCCTACCCCACTCTCCTCCCCTCCCAGGAACACAGGGACTTGGGCTCTGTGTGGGGAGACAGGGAAGGAGAAAGGAAGAAGGCCACTCGGGCGGGTCGTGAAGTACCCAGGACACACTGGGCGGTCACTACTGCCGCCAGTCGGACAGGCCTCCCATCTGGTGCCAATAGGCCACAAGGGAGACACTGTTGTCACACACCTTACAGGCAGGGAAACTGAGGCTCAATGTCACAGACAGCTATAGCCAGCACCCAAACCCCCACCCCCTTCCGTAAGGACTCTTGGGTGGTAACATTAGCAATTGAACCATTCCCTCTGAGATTCAGGGGACAGACACCCCTGGGGGCTGGGTGGGACTAGTAAGCAGCTCCTCAAGCCCATGGGCAAGTGGCAGGGGGTCCTGCCTGGGTCCCAGGGGCAGATTTGTCCCCTTTGAAGTCTGTTCAGGTCGCCCCTCTGGATTCAGGTTGACAGGCCCGAGTCCATCCTGCCCTTCTCTCTCTCAGCTGGGCGCCGTGTACACGGAAGGGGGTTTCGTGGAAGGCGTCAACAAGAAGCTTGGCCTCTTGGGTGACTCCGTGGACATCTTCAGGGGCATCCCCTTTGCTGCCCCCACCAAGGCCCTGGAGAACCCCCAGCGACACCCTGGATGGCAAGGTGGGTGCAGCGGGTGCTGGGCCTGCCCTGAGCTGCAGGTGGTGTGAGGGTCTCCACTCCAGCCCTTCTTGACACCCACCACAGGGACCCTGAAGGCCAAGGAATTCAAGAAGCGATGCCTGCAGGCCACTATCACTCAGGACGACACTTACGGGGACGAAGACTGCCTCTACCTCAACATCTGGATCCCCCAGGGCAGGAAGCAAGGTCTGTCCCCCTCTTCCCAGTAGAACCCAACCCTGCTCCTGGCTTGTGTCTGAGGCCAGCAAAGCTGAACTTGCCAGAAACCCTGCAGAGGTGGGAGGGGCCCCAGCCCGGCAGCCCCCCACATGCCGCCCACCAGCCATGGTCCCAGCAGGTGGGGGGCACAGGCTGCACCCGAGAGGACCAGGTGTCAGGGTCACCGGCCGCTCCCCCATCTCAGTCTCCCAGGGCCTGCCCGTTATGGTGTGGATCTATGGCGGTGCCTTCCTCATGGGGGCTGGCCACGGGGCCAACTTCGGCCAGAACTATCTGTACGATGGGGAGGAGATCGCCACCCGTGGCAACGTCATCGTGGTCACCTTCAACTATCGCGTCGGCCCTCTCGGCTTCCTCAGCACTGGGGATGCCAGCCTGCCAGGTGTGTGGTGCCTGGGCACTGGGGGTGGGACAGCAAGCTTCTAGACCCTGAGAGCACTGAGCCCAGCTGGGGGATGCTCCCCAGCCCCTGGTCCCCAAACAATGCCCGACAGTCCCACAGAAAGATCAGGAGGCTGGAGTTGAGACCTGAGACACAGGAGCCCCTTAGCAGCTGCAGTGAAATCAAAGAGGCTGTGGGACAGACAGTGGGCAGACAGAGGCTCAGAGAGCGGCCAGGAGGGCAGGGCTCAATGACAGAAAATGACACGCTGAGACAGACACTGCAGGGCACAGAGGACAGAAGATTCTGCAGCAGGGAAGGGACACCAGGGGGCCTGGCCTCCCACTCCCCTGCCCTGCCCCAACCCCCACTCCATCCCAGCCCCCTGGGAGCCTGCCATTAACCATCATGGGCTCTGCCAGGCTGTCCACTCTGTTGAGGACCTTTCCATCCTTCCCTCGTGGACTTGTGCCCACTGTGCCCAACCCCCGGGCCACTGGTCTCCAGCACCCTCTAGCCCTCTCCCATGAAAGTCCTGGATGAAGGTCCATCTCCCTGCCCCCAGGTAACTATGGCCTTCGGGATCAGCACATGGCCATTGCTTGGGTGAAGAGGAACATTGCAGCCTTTGGGGGTGACCCCAACAGCATCACTCTCTTTGGGGAATCGGCTGGAGGTGCCAGCGTCTCTCTGCAGGTCTGGGGACCCCTGGAAGGGAGTGCCTGCCCCAAGGGTTTGTGAGGGAGCTTATAGGGTGGGATGAAGGAAGGAGCGGGGTGGGGCTGTCAGGGTGTCCTCAGCTGAGCCCGGGGTGGGCCGTAGCCTTGGTGACAGGACTTCTGGGTGTTGCAGACCCTCTCCCCATACAACAAAGGCCTCATCCGGCGAGCCATCAGTCAGAGCGGTGTGGCACTGAGCCCCTGGGTCATCCAGAAGAACCCACTCTTCTGGGCCAAAAAGGTAAGTGGAAAAGGATGGGGAGGGCAAGGGGACTCACTATAGACGCCAGAGAGGGGGTCTTCCTCGTCCCCTTTCTCCACCCCGGACCCGTCCTTCTTGCCCCCACATTGTTCTGTGCCCTGCCTACCTTCTGTACCCGCTCCCAGATTGCTGAGAAGGTGGGCTGCCCTGTGGACAATACCACCAGGATGGCCAAGTGTCTGAAGGTTACTGACCCCCGAGCCCTGACGCTGGCCTATAAGATGCCCCTGACAGGCATGGAGTGTGAGTAGGCGCTGCCGGGGGGGCTCACAGGGTCTCGAGGTGTGGGGAGGGCACTGTCACCCACTTGCCGGCATCTGCAGGTGACTCACTGCCACCTCCCCCAGGCCTCAGTGGACGCCTCTGTAAGGGGTGGGTCAGTCTTTCTTCTTCTCCTCCCTGAGTCACGGACATCTGCCTTCGGGGAGCTGCTGAGTGTCTGGAGCCACGGCCCCCCATCAATGCACACACATGCAGTAAATGGCACATAGTTTCTGGGAGAGTCACAGACCCCAGGCCAAGAGGGAGCCTATGTGCTACACGGCTGCTCACGCGCTCACTCAGCAAACACCAACTGAGCCTCTGCCCTTCCCGCCTGGCAGGCTGCAGCAAACTCTTGTTGATTCTTCTAAGGCGACACGCAGGGAAGGCCCAACACCCGCCTCCTGACCTACCAGAAACTAACCTGTAAGAGCTATGAGAGCTGACAGCCCACAGTATAGGCCAGGGGGAGAAAACCGGGCTGTGGCCTAATGAGAGCCGGAGTGCCCCCTGCCCCAGGCAGCTACCTGGGCCTGCAGGCCAGTCCACAGGACAGGAGGCAGTGCAGGCCTCGCACAGTCTTTGGCCACCGGCCTAGAACCAGCCCTGAGAGAGCACCTCCCCTCGCTTGCTTCTGGGTCTTCCTCCTTCCTGATCTCAGTCCAGCAAGAAAAGGAGAACAGAAAGGGGTGACACTGAAGCAAGAGGACAGACCTGGCCCCTAGACAGGGACTGTCCGCCTGGGGGCTTGTGGTAAAGTCTGGAGACACTGTCGATTGTCCCAAACTGGGGAAGCACCAGGCTGAGAAACGCTGGTCTGGGTCAGAGAAGGGAGAATATCTCCACCTGTAGTCCAGGAGGCCAAGGGGAAGGCCAGGTGGACACTGGGAGGTGCGAGAACCTTCTGGCTCTCCCCCCAGACCCCATGCTGCACTATCTGGGCTTTACCCCTGTCATCGATGGAGACTTCATCCCCGACGACCCTGTCAACCTGTACGCCAACACTGCTGACATCGACTACATTGCGGGCACCAACAACATGGATGGTCACATCTTTGCCAGCATTGACATGCCAGCCATCAACAAGGACAATAAGGATGTCACGGAGTGAGCAGGGGGCGTAGGACCCAGGGCAATGTGTGGTGCGGAGCTGCTGGGAAGGACTGGGCCCGGAGGTGGAAGGCATCAGTGGGGGATGGGGTTGAGGAAAGTCACACCGGCTGGGGAGGGCATGTGAGTGCCCTCCCGTTGGCGTGGGGAGAGTGTCAGTGCCCACCTGGTCCCTGCAGGGAGGACTTCTACAAGCTAGTCACCGGGCTCACCATCACCAAAGGGCCCGCAGGCGCCAGGTCTGCCTTTGATGTCTACACCGAGTCCTGGGCCCAGGACCCATCCCAGGAGAACAAGAAGAAGACTGTGATTAACTTCGAGACGGATATCCTCTTCCTGGTGCCCACAGAGATTGCTCTGGCCCAGCACAGAGCCAACGCCAGGTGAGGGTCTGGGAAGGGGTGGCTCCCTGGGGACTGCCTGGGATACTTCAGCTTCCTGCTCTGGCAGCTCTGTGGGCAGCTCATGGGTGGCTGGGTTGCCTGGGAAAGTGGTGCTTGAGTCCCCACCGTGCCTGCACCACCCACTTTGCTGAGGCCTGGCAAGCCCGAGGAGGTCCTCTCTTTACCCGCCACCCTCCCACGATTCTCTACCCTGTCAGGCCCCACAGCCTTAGTCTTTCCCACTGGGAAGTCTTGGGTCTACCTTCTACTTCTCAAGCTGTGTAGACGGAGAGAAAACTGGGTGACAGTTTCTGGCCAGTGACTCTTTAGGGGCTCAATTTTGCCAACTCACAAAAATAATTTAAAACCATAACCCACATTAAAGACCTCCATATAATAATAGCCAGTTAAAAAAAAAAAAAAAAAGCAGTTAGGAATGCTTAACAAATAGTGTTGTACCCGCCACGAGTGGAATTATAGAGAAACGCCAGCACACTGAGTTCAAATTAAGCAAGGGTCCTTTATTGGGCTGGCCAGTCAAGAGCAGGCTCACGCCACAGTCTCTTGACCATCTTGAAGCAGGGGTGCAAGGCTTTTATTAGGTACTTCAAGCGGAGGATGGGAAGCCCGAGAGTAAGCAGAATTTTACAGAAGCTAATACCTGCAAGGTTAGCGCTATGGGGAAGGGGCTTACGGGGGTGGGGGTGGGACTAAAAACTGCACACAGATCAGACAGACTTGTGACAGGATTGTATTTTTCACAAGACTTTTTCCCAGCTGTCACAGGATTTTGCAGCTCTCAGCTAAATTTCCTTCCTGTTTTTGCAGGGTCACTGCTTGCTCAAGGGGCTATTTTGGTTACAAAAGCGGGGGTGGGGGTGGGCTGCAAGCTCTTAACAAAATGGAGTAAATCGGGTTCACTTGCTCAAAATGGATGGAGTTAGGGCATCACAATAGGAAGTTAAAATTATACCAACAAGTCTAGGATGAAAAATTTTCAGCAACTAAATAATAAATTTAGCTTTGAGCTTCCTATCAGTCAAGGTGAAAATGGAAACAAGTGAGGGCATATAACTTTTCCAATCAAATGAAGAATGTAGATTCACTGGGAGAGAAAAATACCTTCTTGATAGTGAATTATAGGAGGAAGATACCTCAAAATGTTTCATAGAGGTGAGGTACAAATACAATCAAAATCTTAGGTCCCACAGGTGCATACATTTGGTCCATGGCTTTCCCTTCCACAGACCCTTCCCTGCTCCTCCCCACACCCATGCCTCCCTGCAGGGTCCCTCTCTGAGAGGGGCAGCCCCAGGTGAGCACCCTGCCCACTTGGGTGGTCTCTCCCCTCCTCTTCAGGAGTGCCAAGACCTACACCTACCTGTTTTCCCATCCCTCTCGGATGCCTGTCTACCCCAAGTGGGTGGGGGCGGACCATGCTGATGACATCCAGTATGTCTTTGGGAAGCCCTTGACCACCCCTCTGGGCTACCGGACCCAAGACAGGACTGTCTCCAAGACCATGATTGCCTACTGGACCAACTTTGCCAGATCTGGGTAAGGCATGGGGTTGAGCTCAGGGCTGAAGGTCCTGTGCTACCAGGCCCAGAGGCCTGGGTTCTAGTCAGTGTCGCCAGCTGGGAGACTCTGGACCTTCCTGAGTCTTGGGATCACTGTCCGCCTATGAGGATGAGAACGCTGGCCTGAGCCCCATCACTGTGAAGTCAGCACAGAGGGCGCAGAGCTGGGCTAGGGGGACAGGTCTCCAGCCTCTTCTTACTCTGCAGGGACCCCAACATGGGCCACTCAGCCGTGCCCACCCACTGGGATGCCTACACCGTGGAGAAGGGCAGCTACCTGGAAATCACCAAGAAGATGGATGGCAGCTCCATGAAGCAGAACCTGAGAACAAGCTACCTGCGGTACTGGACCCTCAACTACCTGACGCTGCCCACAGTGACAGGCAATGGGGCCACCCCCGTCCCCCCCTCGGGTGACTCCGAGGCTGCCCCCGTCCCCCCATCGGGTGACTCCGAGGCCGCCCCCATCCCCCCCTCGGGTGACTCCGAGGCCGCCCCCGTCCCCCACTCGGGTGACTCCGAGGCCGCCCCTGTTCCCCCATCGGGTGACTCCAAGGCCGCCCCCGTCCCTCCCTCGGGTGACTCTGATGGGGCTCAGATGCCCATAGTTGTTGGCTTCTAGTGTCCTATGAGCCTCAGCCCCAAGAGGCCACAGGGAGGGCTCCCAGGGCCCTCCTCCCCTCCTGAGCTCTTGCTTAATAAAACTTCATCTCTCTGTCTGGCATTTTTCTTTGCTCCCAAGAGGGAGCTGAAGGCAGGAGGGGCTCTTAGTCATCCTCTTGGCAACAGGCACTGCTCCCAACATGTTACCCCATCACTTAGGTTGGCCCCCAACCTCCAGGAGGCAGAAAGCACTATTCTCATTTGAGAGAGGGGGAAGCAGCTTCAGAGTTCAGTGGGAGAACCAGGACCCTGAACTGACCTCCGCCCCAGGCTGCTGGCTGTCCCCAAATGGTGGGCAGAGCTATGGAACCACAGTCAAGAGAGACAGATGCACTCTGGCAGGTGGTGGCCTCCTCTGAGCAGGGAACCCAGCCATGTGCAAGCCCTCTGGGGGGCGAGGAGTGACGCTGGTGTTCCATCTGGCCTGAGGAGCCTGGGAAGGGAAAGAGAGTCTGCTCCTCCAGCTAGACCCAAGTCTAAGAGAGGCCAACACGTCACACTTGAAGGTCGGAGACAGAAGTTGTCTGGGGAGCAGGGCACTGGGTCCCTGACCCCAGCTGGCCAGTGGGGCCCTGGACACTGCCCAACAGCTCTGGCGGAGTTGATGTGGCAGGTGACAGAGGTCAGAGCCCAGGCACGGCACCAGCTTGACCTCCCGGGCCTGTGGAGGGGGGCACTGTGAACACCCCATTTTAGATATTTATGGATATTTATGGAGTGGGCCTGAGAAGGGTTCACACTCCCAAGGTCACCCAGAACAAGGATTCAAACCTCAGGTCTGCAACTCCAAAGCCCATGCTCAGAATAATACCAGGAATCTTACCTGCTCCTTACTCACCTTCCAAACAGTCCTGTGGGGGTGGGGTAGGGCTCAGAGATGACAAGAGAAGATTCTAGAATCTTGAGTAGCTTGGCCTGGTCTGTGTGGTGGGCACAGCAGCACCCAGCCACTCTCTCTGGCCCTCCAGCTGACAGAGGCCTAAGGGTCAAGAGCTGAGCCGGGCCAGACACTGCCCCCCAAGGAGGCAGTTGTAGAGGCTGAAATGTCCAAGGTCACGGGATACATCTGGTGAGGGTCTTCTTGCTGGTGAGAACCCCCGGCAGTGTCCTGAGGTGGTGCATGGCATCACGTGATAAGGGGGCCGAGTGTGACAGCTCAGGTCTGTCTTTCTCTCATAAAGCCACCAGTTCCTCTCCCAAGATAGCCCTGGGCTGCCAGGGTCTCAGGTGTAAAGAGGGGACTCCCTGTCAAAGACTGAGTGAGACAAAGCCTCCTCACAACATGGGCCTCTCCTGGTGACTGTCTCTGTTCTCTTGGGATCTCAAGCATACAATAACGTGTCACTCCCTTCCTCTGCTGCACTGGGACTCCAAAACCTACGCAGTGTTTCCCTCTCCTGGTCTGTTCTCAGGGCCGCCAGGATTGCGGGGAACCTGGGGCTGTTCCTCCCCCGCCCGGGACCAGCCCTGGGAAATGTCATTCTCTCTTGCCCAGGGAACACACAGTGCCACCTACCTGCTGTTGAGAAAACTGCATCTTCGGAGGCTGGATCACATCGGAAGGACCGGCTGTAGGCACCCAGAGTGTGCTCAGACTCTGGGCTGCCCCCCAAAGCTCTCTGCTACGGTTAGAATACCCCCCTACCTTCTCCAAACTCTCACTGAACTTTATTTTTTTGAGACAGAGTTTCGCTTTGTTTCACAGTAGAGTACGGTGACATCATGGCTCACAGCAACTTCAAACTCTTGGACTTAAGTAATCCTCTTGCCTCAGCCTCCTGAGTAGCTGAGACTACAGGTGCCTGCCACAACGCCCGGCTACTTTTTTGAGACAGGGACTAGCTCTTGCTCAGGCTCTTGCTGAAGTTTAATTCCCAATGCAGCAGTGTGGAGAGGTGGGACCTACAGGAGGTGACTGGATGGTGAGGGATGTGTCCTTGTAAATGGGTGAATCCACTCATGACTAATGGGTTGATGGATTAATAGGTTAATGGATTCAGTGGCTATCTTGGGAGGGGAACTGGTGGCTTTATGAGAGAAAGAGTGACCTGAGCTGTCACACTCGGCCCCCTTACTGTGTGATGCCCTGCACCACCTTGGGACACTGCAGAGGGTCCCCAACAGCAAGAAGACCCTCACCAGATGTAGCCTGTGACCTTGGACTTTTCAGCCTCTACAACTGTAAGAAATAAATTCCTTTTCCTTTTTTTTTTTTGGTAGAAATAGAGTCTCATTTTATTGCCCTCACTAGAGTGCCGCTCACAGCAACCTCCAACTCCTGGGCTTAGACGATTCTCTTGCCTCAGCTTCCCGAGTAGCTGGGACTACAGGCGCCCGCCACAAGGCCTGGCTATTGTTTGTTGCAGTTTGGCCGGGGCCGGGTTTGAACCCACCACCCTTGGTACATGGGGCTGGCGCCTTGCTCAGTGAGCCTCAGGTGCCGCCTATAAATTTCTTTTCTTTCTAAATTACCCAGTTTCAGGTATTCTGTCATGGGCCACAGAAAATGGACTAAAACAGCTCCCTGGCAGAGGTGAGCCTTGCTGTGTGTCTGGGTGACACCTACAGTCTTCAGCACAGAGGGACAGCTCAGAGTGGCTCTTGCATTTACAGACTGTATCCAGGGGTGACGTCGCGAGAACTCACCCCTAGAGGTTGTTCAGGGTCCTGAGGGCCAGGTGCTGACCCTAGAGCGCTCCATCCGGGGAAGCCCAGATGGGCACTCAGTGAGCTCAGGGCACCCAGCCGGGACACATCTCAAACCTTGTTGGCAAAGCTGTGGGCTGTGTGCCTGTGGTCCCGAAGTCTTGATGGCCTCCTACTCTTCCCCACGGTGTGTTTCTAACTCGCCACCACGTCAGAACAAAGCCCAGGCTGTGGACAGAGAGAACACAGTCGCCCCAGGGGCTGCAGGCTCCGCAGCGGTTCTCAACCTGTGGGTCACGACCTCTTTGTAACAATGAAAATGCATCCTGCGTATCAGATATTTACATTATGATTCATAACAGTAGCAAAATTAGTTATGAAGTAGCAACAAAAATAATCTTATGGTTCGGGGAAACCACAACATGAGGAACTGTATTAAAGGGTTGCGGCATTAGGAAGGTTGAGAACCACTGCCTAGGGGCTCGGGCCCACTATCCTTCTAGGACAAGTTGGTACCAACATGCCCTGTAAACCGGCGATCTCCTGAGACAGGGGACCTCAGAGCCACACAGCCCCAGACATCACTGTGACTGTCAAGAGGGGTGGTCTTTTGGCATCCTATCCTGGCACACCAGGATTAATGAGTCCTTGGCCAGGGTGAGTGACCACAACATGCCCAGCACAGGGACTGGGGCCTTCGGAGGCATTTCCTGGTGAAATCAGTCATACAAGAGGTGGTGGGCTGATGGAAATTCTGATTTATAGGTAACAGGGCTGCTTCTGGAATAATCTACTCACTGCAGCCTGAAACATGGGATCATAAATCTTTCCCTAGACACAGGGCAAGCAGGAAAAGGAAGTCTGGGTCAGGATTGTAGCATCCCAAGCTGAGGGAGAGGGCCCTGAAGAGATGGTCCTGCCTCTCCATTGGCTAATAATCTTTCTCTGGCCTTTTCTTCTCCACACTGTACATTTCATCCGTTTATAATCTCCTTTATTTATTTATTTATTTTATAGAGACAGAGTCTCACTTTATCGCTCCTGGTAGAGCGCTGTGGCATCACAGCTTACAGCAACCTCCAACTCCTGGGCTTAGGCGATTCTCTTGCCTCAGCCTCCCAAGTAGCTGGGACCACAGGTGCCCGCCACAATGCCTGGCTATTTTTTTTGTTGTGGCAGTTTGGCTGGGGCTGGGTTTGAACCCGCCACCCTTGGTACGTGGGGCTGGCACCCTGCCCACTGAATCACAGGCGCCGCCCTATAATCTCCTTTAGTCTTTACTAAATTTCAGAGTTTGACTCTTGAAATCTAGAAGTTCCTATGTAGGGGTCAAAAAAAAACCTCAGCAAGACAAGCAGAAACCATTCCTCTTGCTCCACAGCTGTAGGAAGGCAGCCTTCAACTTGGGTTGGTAAATGGTCCTTGAAAATGTTATTTTTAAAAAATTATGGTTGGGCGGTGCCTGTGGCTCATCAAGTGGGGTGCCGGCCCCATATACCGAAGGTGGTGGGTTCAAACCCAGCCTCTGCTGAACTGCAAAACGGAAAAATAGCCGGGCGTTGTGGCGGAGGCCTGTAGTTCCAGCTATTGGGGAGGCTGAGGAAAGAGAATTGCCTAAGCCCAGGAGTTGGAGGTTGCTGTGACCTGTGTGATGCCACAACACTCTACTGAGGGTGATAAAGTGAGACTCTGACTCTACAAAAAAAAAAAAAAATTATGGTAAACTATATATAGCTTGTGTCTAATTGAACTTTTTTTTTTTTTTTTGAGACAGAGTGTCACTTTGTGCTGTGAAATCACAGCTCACAGCAATCTCAAACTTCTGGGCTCTTGCCTCAGCCTCCTGAGTAGCTGGGACTACAGGCGCCTGATGGGTTTGAACCCACCACCCTTGGTATATGGGGCTGGCACCCTACCCACAGAGCCACAGGCACTGCCCATAATGTTTTCACTTTCATTTCAAATTTTAGTAATGCAATTCTCTTTTTCTTTCTTTTTGACCTTGGCTAAAGGTTTGTTGATTTTGTTGATCATTTTAAAGAACCAATTTTTGGTTTTGCTGATTTTCTTTATCACTTTTCTATTCTGTCATTTATTTCTGCTATAATCTTTATCATCGGCTTCCTTCTGTTACCTTTTGGTTTAGTTTGCTCTTTTTCTAGTTCAAGTTGTACAGCTGTTGATTTGAGATCTTTCTGCTTTCTTAACGTAAGTGTTGGCAGCTATAAATATCTGAGACTGCTTTTATTTATTTTTTTTGAGACAGAGCCTCAAGCTGTCGCCCTGGGTAGAGTGCCGCAGCGTCACAGCTCACAGCAACCTCAAACTCTTGGGCTTCAGTGATTCTCTTGTTTCAGCCTCCCAAGTAGCTGGGACCACAGGTGCCCGCCACAATGCTGGGCTATGTTTTGGTTGTAGTTGTCATTGTTTGGCAGGCCCAGGCTGGATTCAAACCCTCCAGCTCTGGGTATGTGACTGGCGCCTCAGCTGCTGAGCTACAGGGGCTTTTAATCTCACTGTATGCCACTTTGTTTTGGTGTGTCGTGCTTCAGTTTTCATTTTCCCAAGGCATCTTCTAATTTCCCCCGCGACTTTTTTTTGATGCATTAAGTGTGTTAAGCGTATTGCAGTTTTCCTTCTGCTGTTGATTTCTGCTTTCATTCCCTTATAGTTGGAGATACTTTGTAGTTTAATCTTTTAAGATTTATTAAGACTTGGTTTATGGCCTAACATACGGTATATGTATCCTGGAGAATGTTCTGTGTATTCTGCTGTTTAAGTGTTCAAGTCTTCTACTTTCTTTTGCACTTTCTGTTTGCTTGTTCTATCCATCCTTAGAAGTGATGTAGTAATGTCTCTGTATATTTCTTCAATCATGTGTGATGCTTGCTTTACATATTTTGAGGTTATTAGGCATGTCTGTGTTTACAATTGTATCTTCTTGATAAATTAAATCTTTTATCAATATACAGTCTCT
Source organism: Perodicticus potto (assembly GCA_963574655.1). Taxonomy (NCBI): domain Eukaryota; kingdom Metazoa; phylum Chordata; class Mammalia; order Primates; family Lorisidae; genus Perodicticus; species Perodicticus potto. The sequence continues at coordinate 30,064 of CAUYRH010017772.1, forward strand.
TGTTACCTTTTAACTTAAAATCTATTTTGTCTGATAATAACCATTATTAAAATACATCATTTTCATGGAATAATTTTTTCCAACATTTTACTTTCAACTTTTCCCTATCTTTGTATTAAAAATGAGTCAGGCTGGGAACAGTAGCTCCCGCCTGTAATCCTAGCACTCTGGGAGGCTGAGGCAGAAGGATCACTTGAGCTCAGGAGTTTGGCACCAGCCTGAGCAAAGCAAGACCTCGTTGATACTAAAAGTAGAAAAAGTAGCCAGGCATCCTGGCAGGTGGCTGTAGTCCCAGCTACTCGGGAGGCTGAGGCAGGAGGCTGGCTTGAGCCCAGGAGTTTAAGGTTGCTGTGAGCTATGATGCCACTGTACTCTAGCTTAGGTAAGAGAGTGAGACCGTCTTAAAAAAAAAAAAGACACCCAAGTATAAAAAAAAAAAAGCAAAAAAGAAAAAAGACACCCAAGTATCAGAGGATGTTGCTGTGCCCTGTGAAAGCACCTTCCCAGGGGTGCTGAGGGACTTCCTCAGTGCCTTAGCACTGAAAGGAACATGCCCTGTGGAAGGGGGATTTGTCTGCTTCCTCAGTGTGCCCGAGGAGGGTGGCTGGCACTTACTCCCTTCTTCTGCACTAATAAAAGCCCTGATTATCCTGCAAGATTCTTCACTTGAACATGGGATGTGAGAGTCTCTATCTCATTTAAATTATGATAGAAAATCAAAGAACCACAATGACCCGGTTGTAGTAGAAACAGAATTTAATATAATATTCAAGTCTAGCATTTGCTATTTACAACAAATAAATATTGCCCCTCCCCAATCAGTAAACATTTTTTTCTTTTTTAATTTTATACAAATATTCAATCGCCCTCCTACCCCAAACCCTCCTTCCCCAGTAACCCCCGTTGGCGTGGTCTTGTAAAGCCCAGGATGCAGCGGGGACGGGGATGGCACTTGCAGTGGTATGAGATTCTACATCGAGGGGACTCAGCCGAGGTTGTCCTCACTCACTGGGTGAAGAGTGTGGTCCATGAAGAGGGCTGCTCTCTCCTCTCCTAGGGGAGGGCTGGGCTGAGTGTGGGCGCGGCCCCCTCACTCTCAGCTGGCCCTGATGATGGAATCTTTGGTGCAGCCTGAGAAAGGCTAAAGTGGTGGGAGGAGGGGCCGGGACCCAGTAGGGGTCACAGGCCATTGCCCGAGGGCACAAGGAGAGAACTGCAGTGGTCAGACCCAGTGGGTGAGTGGGTGTTCTGGGGTGCCTGTGGCACAGGTGGCAGTGACCTGCACCTGGAAGGTGTCAGGGAAGTGTACAGAGGCAGTGTCTGGGGCAGGGATCATGTTACCAGGGCACCGTGCCCGTCGGCACCACTCCTTGGCAACAGCTAGTCCTCTGGTTCCAGAGAGCAGAAGGCACCTAAGGCAGCGAGGGGTCCACGGGAGGCCAGGTCAGCCTGACGGCGGCAGGCGTCAATCCCAGCAGCAGGTGGGGTTCAGGATGAAGGTGGAATCCAGGGGTGCCCTGGGCTGGCGGGTGGGCGGAAGGTGCCCAGCAGGCCTGGGCCGCTCTAGTCTGTAAATTCTTAGCTCCTGGCCAGCCAGACTCTGGGGAGATGCCCTCAGAAGATGCCCTTGGCAATCTTGAGTCCTTTTTGCTTCATGCGAGGGAGGGTTGAGCTGGCTCCATGCTTGACCTTTGCCCCTTTGGTGAAGGTCCGCTTCTTCAAGACAAAGTTATAGTTGGCAGCAGAGTTCATGGCATAGAACACGTTGGCGTTTTCAGGGATCTTCAGCTCTAGTGGGGGAGGGGTAAGGGTGGTCAGTGCTGTCCCAGGGGCCCCACAGGCCACTCCCACCACCTGAGAGTCCCTGTGAGGACAGACCTGAGCCCCAGGACCAGCTCAGGACCAAGGACCCCCCTCAGTGACTCCTGCCTGAGGACAGATGCTGCTGAGGCCCTGATAACGACTCTTGTTTAAAAAGGGCTCTGACTCCAGAGTTCTCCACTTGGTCTGCAGTTGGCAGTGGGTCATCCTATGCTGTCCACATTGCTGTCCAGCTAGAACAGGCTTTCTAGAGCCTAGACTGCCTCCCCTCAGTCCTGCCCTATTTAGGCCGGGCCCGCTGTGCTGGCTCCAGGGCAGCCTGCACACCTCCTGGCACTTGCTTCCCACCAGCCTCCTCTGGCCTCGAGCCTGCTGGACAGTGGTGTTGGACTGTTGCCGTGCACCGTATGGCCCTCATTCCTTAACCTCTCTAGGCCTTAGTCCTCCTCTTCGGTAAGACAGGGTCCCATCTGCCCTGTCCACCTAACCAAACTGGTGCAGGATGCTGCAGGAGGACTTACAATACAACCTCTAGGGGGGTAAGAGTCACTGCTAACTGACTGGGCCAATGGCTGGGAGTGGTGTTCAGTCCTTTGGAAAGAAAGCAGAGGGTGGCGCCCGTAGCTCAGTGAGTAGGGTGCTGGCCACATACACCCAGGCTGGTGGGTTCGAACCCAGTTGGGGCCAGCTAACCAACAATAGCAACCGCAACAAAAAAATAGACGGAGATTGTGGCAGGCGCCTGTTCTCCCAGCTACTTGGGAGGCCGAGGCAAGTGAGCAAGAGAATCTCTTAAGCCCAAGAGTTTGAGGTTGCTGTGAGCTGTGATGCCACAGCACTCTACTGAGAGCAATACAGTGAGACTCTGTCTCAAAAAAAAGGAAAAAATTCAGAGTGATGACAATATCATCAATATCATCAGAGTGATGACAATAGTTAACTTTTATGGTACACGTGTACCTTGTGCTTCTCTGTTGTAACAGGACTGAGCCACTGGCTCTTTTATCTCCATCTTGGGGATGAGAAAACAGGCACAGAGGACATCTGAGCCTCCGAGCCCAGGACATCTGCTGAGCACACCCTCCCTCTGGGATGCCTTCCTGTTCCCTGGGTCTAGAATACTCAGCTGGCTCCCTCGCAGGCTCTGCTTTGTTCTTAGCATTACACACTCAAGGATTTTCACATTTGATGCTTCTGTCCATGGTAGTTGCAATTCTTTCCAAAGCACATTTTTGCTGTCTTAGCCAGAAAAATGAACTTTCCCTTCTGCCATCTGGCTACCCTGCCGCAATGATGCCTTCTCTTTTTGCTTCTTACTGATGTTAGCTTGTGTGTGTGTGTGTGTGTGAGAGAGAGAGAGAGAGAGAGAAGGAGAAAGAGTCCATCTGTTGTCCAGGTTGGAGTGCAGTGATGCAAAGCTCCCAGCCTTATGTGATCCTACTGCCTCAGCCTCCCTGGTAGCTGGGGCTATAGGAATGCTCCATCGGCTATAGGCATGTATCATCACACCTGACTACTTTTTTTGCAGAGGGTCTCTCTATGGTGCCCAGGTTGGTCTTGAACTCCTGGCTTCAAGTGATTCTCCCACCTCAGCCTGCCAAAGTGCTGAGACGGAAGGTGTGAGCCGCTGCACCCAGCCTGATGTTATCTTTGAACTGCTTATTCACGCCCAGGGAAGGGCATACCGGGGAGGTCCAGCAGCCACCGGGGCAGTGGGGAGACACCAGAGTCACTCAGGGCTGCTCTGTCACAATGCCCACCTGCCCCTGTGGGTAGGTGTTCTGGGGCCAGGGCTGCAGAGTGTTGGTGACACGCCCCTCCCCATCACCTGCCTGTCAGGTTCCCCAACTTACTCCGATCTTCTGAAATAATCTGCACCAGCTCGTAGTCTTCTGGCTCATCCTCATCCAGGTTGTGTTTGTCCATGGCCTTGCGGATCACAGCTGGAGCCTTATCTTGGCTGGTCACCTGGATTGGGACAGGGGACAGGCCATCAGCGGTCAAAGACTCTCTGGAGATTCCCCCGGCACTGAGCACAGAGCATCACAGCCTCTGGCCGGGTGCTGGGCCCAGGGCCTTTCGCCACCTTCCCACGCTCCCTGAGAGGCTTCTACAAAATGAGAAGGGGTCTCTCCAAAGGGGTTCCTACAAGAGCCTGCTGTCCCCTCCCACACCACCTTGGGAAGCTGCTTGCTCCCAGGGGCAGGTAACAGCACAGTGAGCCTAGGGGACAGGCAGGGACTGGTCTGTGTCCTGGGGGTAAGAGGAGGTGGTCGGGTGCCCCCTAGTGGTCAGCACAGGCTGGACCCCTAGTTGCTTCAGCCTTGAGGACAATAGCACATATGGGACTTAGACCTGGGGTCACAGAGGTGACAGGTTAATGACAATGATGCTAGCTCCTGGCAGTGTGAGGCTCAGAGTAGGGTCCTGTGACGGGGCACGTGACCCAGTGAGTATGTGGGAGGGGTCACAACTGGCTCACCTACAGTAGGAGCCCTGGAGGATGGGGAGACCCCCACCCAGCACCCACACACACGGCAATCCCCACTGGCTCCATCTCCGGATTCTGTGCAGATACCAGTGCTACTGGTCACCTCCAGGCCTCCAGCCTGCTGCACACTACTCTTGGGGCTGGGATTGCTCCAGCAGCCTGCTAACCACCCTCTCTGCATCTCTGACACCAGCTCTTCCCCTCAGAGAAGCCACCTTTGCTTTACCCTGCAGCAGCTCCTGTCTCCCTCTGTGTGAAGGTTGAGGTCCTCACGGTGGCCACGCAGCCACCCAGCCAGGCCCCAGACTCATCACTCTGCCACTCCTTCACTGCCTGGGCATGGGGACCACTACTTCCTCCCTCCCGGAAGGCCAGCCTCCATGCTGACTGCCATCTCTTTCAATTCTGCATCTGGTTGACATCTGTCCTTCCCACCCACTATAAGGTCAAGCCCAGCAGGGTGAGGACGGCGCGGCGCCCTCTGCTTACCAGGATACTCTTGTACATGTTGCCGTTGTCCACATCCAGGCTGACACGGATAATGCAGCAGTCGCCCACCTGCTGGTTGTAGAGCGGCAGTGAGGAGCCATGGCCGCACACCCCGGAGACAGAGCGCTTATGGGTGCGTGTGGAGGCCACGGGGGTAGTGGAGGCCGAAGAGGACGAGGTGCTGCTGGAGGCGGAGCTGATGCCTGAGGTCTCCGGGGATGACTGGGAGGTCGACTCCCAAAACTGTGGGGGATGGCGAGTCAGCAGAGGCCTGGGCCCCGCAGGGCCCCTGAGGCCAGCAGCCAGCTCAGGGGGCCCCTAGAAGCTGAGTTCAGGAGCAGAGGCTTCTTAGGTGGGTGCTGCGTGGGGAGCTGGCACTGGGCTGGGGAAGGTGTCGGGAGGAAGGGTGGATAGTCACCTTCTTTTCCTGGCCGTCAGGGGACTCCGGGACAAAGCTCATGTTGATCTCCTCCACGTCGGAGCTGGAGGAGCCGGCTGAGTGCACGCTGAGCGCATCGGTAAGGTCTCCGCTGCTGAGGTAGGGGCCGCACCTGAGCTGGTCACAGGACTTGGAGTGGGAG
>CAUYRH010017773.1:0-34330 GCA_963574655.1 Perodicticus potto
TCTTGGCTGTACAGAAGCTTTTTAGTTTGATCAGGTCCCAGTAGTGTGTTTTTGATACTGCTTCAATTGCCTGGGGAGTCCTCCTCATAAAATATTCACCCAAGCCAATTCCTTCAAGGGTTTCCCCTGCACTTTCTTCTAATATTTTGATAGTTTCATGTCTTAAGTTTAAATCTTTAATCCAATGAGAGTCTACCTTAGTTAATGGTGAAAGGTGTGGGTCTAGTTTCAGTCTTCTACAGGTCACTAACCAGTTCACCCAGCACCATTTGTTAAATAGTCTTTTCCCCACTGAATGTTTTTAATTGGCTTGTCAAAGATCAAGTAATGGTGAGTAGCTGGATTCATCTCTTGGTTCTCTATTCTGTTCCAAACATCTACCTCTCTGTTTTTGTGCCAGTATCATGCTGTTTTGATCACTATCGATTTATAGTACAGTCTCAGGTCTGGTACCATGATTCCTCCTGCTTTGTTTTTATTTCTGAGTAATGTCTCGGCTATTCGAGGTTTTTTCTGATTCCATATAAAGTGAAGTATTATTTTTTCGAGATCTTTAAAATATGACAATGGAGCTTTAATAGGAATTGCATTAAAATTGTATATTGCTTTGAGTAGTATGGACATTTTAACAATGTTGATTCTTCCCAGCCATGAGCATGATATGTTTTTCCATTTATTAACATTTTCAGCTGTTTCTTTTCTTAAAGTTTCATAGTTCTCTTTATAGAGATCTTTCAGATCCTTTGTTAGGTAAACTCCCAAATATTTCATCTTCTTTGGCACTACTGTGAAAGGAATAGAGTCCTTGACTGTTTTTTCAGCTTGGCTATTATTGGTATATATAAAGGCTACAGATTTATGGATGTTGATTTTGTAGCCTGAGACATTGCTATATTCCTGATCACTTCCAAAAGTTTTGTAGTAGAATCCCTGGTGTTTTCCAGATATACAATCATATCATCTGCGAAGAGTGAAAGTTTGATCTCTTCTGACCCTATGTGGATATCCTTATCGTCTTTTCCTCCCTAATTGCAATGGCTAAAACTTCCATTACAATGTTGAAGAGCAGAGGAGGTAATGGGCAACCTTGCTTGGTTCCTGATCTAAGTGGAAATGATTTCAATTTAACTCCATTCAATATGATTTTGGCTGTGGGTTTACTGTAGATGGCCTCTATTAGTTTAAGAAATGTCCCTTCTATACCAATTTTTTTTTAAGTGTTCTGATCATGAAGGGATGCTGGATATTGTCAAAAGCTTTTAATGCATCAATTGATAGAATCCCATCTCAGGATGGGCAAAGGACTTGGAGAGAAACTTCTCTGAAGAAGACATGCGCACGGCTTACAGACACATGAAAAAATGCTCACCATCCTTAATCATCAGAGAAATGCAAATCAAAACTACTTTGAGATATCATCTAACTCCAGTAAGATTAGCCCACATAACAAAATCCCAAAATTTTGTTGGGATGGATGTGGAGAAAAGGGAACACTTCTACACTGCTGGTAGGAATGCACACTAATATGTTCCTTTTGGAAGGATGTTTGGAGAATTCTTAGAGACCCAAAAATTGACCTGTCATTTGATCCTATAATTCCTTTACTAGGTATATACCCAGAAGACCAAAAATCACATTATAACAAAGACATCTGTAACAGAATGTTCATTACAGCCCAATTCATAATTGCTAAGTCATGGAAGAAGGCCAAGCGCCCATCAACCCACGAATGGATTAATAAATTGTGGTACATGTATACCATGGAATATTATGCAGCCTTAATGAAAGATGGAGACTTTACCTCCTTCATGTTTACATGGATGGAGCTGGAACATATTCTTCTTAGCAAAGTATCTCAAGAATGGAAGAAAAAGTATCCAATGTACTCAGCCCTACTATGAAGCTAATTTATAGCTTTCATATGAAGGCTATAACCCAAGTATAGCACAAGAATATGGGGAAAGGGGTAAGGAAGGGGAGTGGAGGAGTGAGGTTGGGGTGGAGGGAGGGCAATTGGTGGGGCCACACCCACGGTACATCTTAGAAGGGTACAGGAGAACCTTATTAAATGCAGAATACAAATGTCTTCATACAATAACTAAGAAAATGCCATTAAGGCTATGTTAATCAGTTTGATGAAAATAGTTCAGACTGTATATGAAACCAGCACATTGTACCTCTTGATTGCACTAATGTACACAGCTATGATTTAATAATAAAAACAATTTAAAAGGCCTGAATTTATTTATGATAACTACAAAGCCTTCAAGTGAAGATGAAGTTGATAGAAGTAATCATAACAATAGTAATAACTAATAATAACTTCCCTCTATTCAGCCAACTGTCATTATCTGACTCCAAAGCTAGTCCCATTTCTCCCATTCTCTAGTCACAGCATCTTGAGGTTAATGTTCTTATCTACACAGTCAGTGCATGCCTTCTTCAGGCAGTTCTGCTAGAACAAGACCAGGTTGGAAACTAGAGGCTCAGATTCAGGTCCTATCTCTACTAGACTCAGGAAAATCACGTTCTTACTCTAGGACTTGCTTTCCCCATCTGTCAAGGATTGAGGTCAGACTATATGTTTGCTAAGGCCCCTTCAAGCTCTACGTAGATATAAAAGATGGTGAGTTTTGCAGGCATCATTAAGGGAGATTCCCAGCCGTCCTTAAGAATTTGACTAATTCTGAGGGAATTTTCTAAGCTTTTTCTTGAAGTTGCTGAGGAATCTTGGGAAAATGACTTAACCTGAGACAAAGTTTCTTCATCTATAGAATGGGATAATTTTGTGCACTTAGCATGGTTTTCTAAGAAGATGAAATGAATAAAGACAGAAGGTCTATGCAAATGAATTATAAATTGTCACAAACAGGACAGGAATGGTTCATTCTCTGCCATATAGCCAATAAAGTGTCTTAGCCAGATTGAAGGTAGCTACTTCAATACCAGCAAGTGTTCAAGCCATCCTCGAGGACTCAAAGCTGCCTCAGTGTTAGAATCAGATATCAGAGGGTGGTTCTCCTGAGTTGTGTGGGGCTGAGGAGATTGTAAGTGCCCATTGAGCCTGCCGCTCAGATAGCACTTCTGTAACAAAACTGATTCCAGCTGGCTTTTCATGTCTCTTTTGGTCTCAGATAAGATCTCTGTGAAGCTTAGCCTATGATTGTCATCATAGAGGACCTAGAGAGCATACTAAGGACAGAAAATATAAGGAGCAACTACAGAAAGGCAAACGCTCTCACTTGACAAAAAGAGAAGGCAGGAAATGTCTTCTTCTTTTTTTTTTTATAAACCAGGCAACCTGACTTTAGTCCTGAGTGTTGGTATTTGAAGTACTGAATGAACTACACCTCTGCACCCTATCTAGATCAGACCCAACTGACAGATGGAGTCGGGTAAATTACCACTTGGAAAAGCTAGGATGTACAACATGACTGAAGTGGGTGGCAACAAATGCTAAACCCTAGAACCCTGCCTCACCTCCCCAGTCACAGGTAGCAGTGGGGCAAAGCACGGAGGCCAGAACTGAGTGTGCGCTGTCTGTGGGTAGGCTGATTCCAGAGAGACGTAGAGCATTAGCTGGAGTCAATTGCTCATTCTCCCTTTGTCACCATTGAGTAATTTACCTCCACACCCCAGGAAGACTCTGGTAAGGGAAGGAATGAGGCAGGGAGCAGGTGGGGAAGGTTATTACTCTAATGGGGCTTCCTCCATCTTGAAACACATCCGTAGCCAATGGAGAGACACTGGAGTGTGTAAACAGTATAGTGACATAGTAAAATTTATGATTTGGAAATAACACTCTAGAATATGAATGGAAAATGGATTTGAATTCAAAGAGAAAAATTCACGGCTTCCTAATTGCTCAGCGAGCTATAGCGAAACTTTATTGACTGAATCAATATTATTGGCACATTTATACTCTCAGAACTTAGCATGCTTAACATCTGTGTTGAAGGAATGAATGAACGGTTGAAAATATGAAGTAGAGCATTGGCTTATAGAGGCAAGGCGCAGGGTCAGTGATTCAGATAAGTACACCAAAGCGTGAGCATACAGGGGAACGTGGAGAGATGGCTCATGTAACAGGACAGAGTTAGGATCTCAAAGGCACTAAATATAAGAACATGAAATTCATGATGTTTTAGGGTTCTGGAGAATGGATGAGACTCAGAACTAAGGCAGCCACCATGAGAATAGAAAGGAGGAGAATGAACTAAAGGATTCTTTGGAAACTGATTGCAGGGACGGGGTGATTAAAGTATCTCAGAGAACTCCTAGGTTGTGTGTCCTTTCCTAGGAGGAAAAGCATGCAACCTAAAGATAATTTATTTTTCAGACTTTATTTATTTATTTTTTACTTTGAGGTGACTGTGGACTATCTGGGTGGTTGTGTGACGTGTGCAGCTTCCCCCTCAGGTCTGGAGCTCAAAAGAAAGGACTTAGCTTCCCACCAAGCACTCCTCCTATGTCTAAGGTGAACATACGATTTATTGTCCAGATTTCACTTTTGAGAGTGAAAGGTGGTGTGATTAATAATTATACTGGGACAGGAGATGCACACACTGGGACATGTGGTCACCAGCCTTGCTGTCCTGATCATTAGTGCTGTCCATCACCAAGCCCCAGGAATGCCTCCTGGGGAGTCACACCCCACCTGGAATAAAGGCTGCATATGTTCAACCCACTCCTCTCTCAGAAAGCGAAGTCTCTCAGTCAGCCCGTACACACATACATTATTGAATCATTCAGCCTAGGGTCTCCAGGGATATTGAACCTATTCTCAATCCTTTACCATTAGATAAACATTAGGGAAAAGAAAGGGAATTAAACCTTTCTGCAGCTCCCCAGAGGCACTTACCAAAATAGGCTACCTCGTCAAAACAGCATTTAACTAAATGGGTGAGCAACATCCATGAGGGATCCTGGGGAGAGAGGCTTGGGCTCATGCTGAGAAAGCTGCAAGGGGAACCGGGAAGATGTGATCAGCTCTCTGGCCATGAGAGATAGAGGGCACAGCTTAACCCAGGAAAGGTGGCCTTCCCCTAACTCCCCCAGTGGGGAGGACTCCTCCCCTTGGGCAAGGTTAGGTGGAAATGATTGGAAATATATGATAACAACAGTTAATATGTGTGCTACTTTACAGTTTCATGAACAGTTTTCCATCTGACATTTATTTTGATCTTTAGCAGAAGCCTGACAAGAAAACAGGGAAAGAATTACTATCCCCATTTCGTGGTACTGGAAACTGAGGGTCAGAGAGGTAAAGTACCTTGGCTATGGTCACACAGAGCTGCCTCTTATTAACACATAGAGCTGGTTGTAGGAATGAGGCTCTTTGGACTCAAGAAGACTCCGGTGCTGCTTCAGGGAAAGAGAAATACACTTGTTCTATGTGTTCCCACAAGCCACCACGTCTGATGGGTAAAAGCTACAGGGAGCAGAGTCTGACTTAATAAAAGGGAGAAATCAGTTGCCTACTAATGATATGGGCTGACTTGTGAGGTAGGGGGTTTGAGGTCTCTGGATGAATTTAAGGGAAATTTGGGTGGCCATTATGTTTTAGAAGAAACTCTCTAAACTGAATATGAAGTTGAACTAAATGATGTCTAAGATTTTATAAGTATTTATTGAACATCTACTGTGTGATAAATATCTCACAGAGTGGCCATAAAGTTCATGTGCAATTTAAAATAGTTTTCCAGGGTGGTGCCTGTGACTCAATGGGTAGGGCGCCGGTCCCATGTACTGAGGGTGGCGGGTTCAAACCCGGCCCTGGCCAAACTGCAACAAAAAATAGCCAGGTGTTGTGGCAGGCACCTGTAGTCACAGCTACTCGGGAGGCTGAGGCAAGAGGATCACCTAAGCCCAGGAGTTGGAGGTTGCTGTGAGCTATGACGCCATAGCACTCTACCAAGGGCAACAAAGTGAGCCTCTGCCTCTAAAATAAATAAACAAATAAAATAGTTTTCCATTTGAAATTGCACACGTGAACTTTATGGTCACCATATATATGTATGTATACCACACATCATATATATGCTTATTCATGTGTGTTCTCTCTCCCACTCTCTCACAGACACACACACACACACACACACACACACACACACACACGTCTTTATTTCATTTTTGGAATAACCACGGAAGGTAGAACTCATGATTAACTCCATAGAGGGAAGAACTGAGTCTCCATGAGGTAATACACTTGAAATAGTTTGATGATCATTGAGACCTTTCTTTAAAGACCCATATATAATCTTTGTGTAAATTAGTAAAGAGGAGAAAAGGTAAGCCTTTTTCTTCTGACCTATAAGGTTACTAAATACTGCTTTCCCGAGTCCTGTATGCATGTGCGTGTGTGTGTTTAGGTATTTCTCTAAACTGCAATCAAACATTGCTTTTGTTTGTTTGGCTGGGATTTTGTGTTTGTTTATTTTGGGTGAAGGAGTTGTGGGGGGAGGGGCTAAAAAACTACTTAAGGACTTTCATGTCTAGAAAAATACTCATTAAAAAGGTTTACAGCAGTAAACAGCAGAAAGGTAACCTTTAAGTGTCATTTCCTACCACAGCTAAGAAATCCTTATAATACAGGGGTCACTCTTTGCCATGGTGGCCCAGACTTTTTGAAATAATGTCATACCAATTTATGAGATGCTTCATTTTTTAACTTGCACTTAGGTTAACTTTTGTACATAGTTTCCCTGGCAACTATATAATTGCAAGAAACAATGCCTTTCTTCTGGGTCTCATTTCCACTAAATAGGCAACAAGAAAAACTTTTGTTCTTATAACATTAAACGAGCACCTGTGGAAATAGAAATACCATCTTCATGCTTATAAATCCAACGAGTAACAGCACCTTTCCATTCCTAGGCATTTTCTTTCTATTAATTTTATCAATCTTTTACGTAGAAAACATTGGACTAAAAAAATACATTTTTAAAGGATAAGAAAAGCTCTGTAACACAATTTTTTCTTCTCCAACCCTGTAGTTGTGAAATTACTAAGGTTTAATTAAATTTGCAAAGATTTCTTTCAGGGAAGATATTCTGTACTGTCCTGTACACCAATGTCTCCTTCATCTGTGTCCTGGGGCAACCAAGGGGCAATCAGGCAGGAAGGCGGCAGGCAGCCTGGTCGGGCATGGGTCAGGTACTCACTACATGTTGCCCAGATGGAAGGAGGGACCCCCTGAGTGAATGAAGTAGAAGCCCTAGAGTCTCTTTGGACAATCAGATAGGACACCTAGGTTATAGGGAACTCGCTCCCATATACTTCCCTGGGAGGAATGCACAAAGAAGAGTTCCAGAATGGGAGTCAGGAGGGGAAGAAAGTGACTACATTTATTCAGTTTAGTCAGGCAGCAAAGAAATGAACAAATAAACCATATATATTGTGATGTCAGATTCTGTGAAGAAAAATGCAGCAGGGTAAGAGACAGTAGGGTGAGGGCTACATGGGATAGAGTGGGAAGGGAAAGTCATCTAAGCAGGTGACATTTTAACAGAGATCTGAATGAAGTGAGCGAGTGAAGGATATGTGGAGAAAGAGTATTTGCTGCTACTTAGTACCTGCTTTCTCATGAGGAATGATTATACTCATTTTTATCAAGGAGAGAATCTGTCTGGCTCCCAAACATGCCATGTTGTTGCATACCAACTTTGTAAATCTTTAAACATGGAAGTTCATGCTCTTGTGTTGGAGTTTTTGCTTAACTTTTTTATTTTTGAAAACTGATATCCAAAGTCATTTCTAGTTTATCATACATTGGTCTCTATGTCGCAATATCATCCTCTGGTCTCCATGCAACTGTTTGGAGAATAATCTGAGTAGTAATCATTGAGATGACCCATTTTTTGAGCCTCAATTTCTTTATCATAAAAAGTAGCTAAAAATATCTACCTCATAGGGTGAGTATGAATATTAGACTATGCATATACAAAACTTAGCAAGTGATAACTTTATAGGAAACCCTCAGAAAATAATACCTATTGATATTCCAGATCTGCCATGAAATTGCTGTAAACGTTGGGCAAGTCACAAAGCCTCTGGCACAGTGCCTGGCTCATAACAGACATTTAATGAGTAATTACAGAATATAATCATTGAATAAATGTATGAGTGTATTAACCATCTTGGTCTCCTGTTTCTGTTTTGTAAAGTGAAGGAATTAAATTCAAAAATGGTAATGACAAAATATTTACAACATGCAATATACAAGCCCTTTTACACGTGCAATCCATTTTAATCAGCCTGTGGGCATTTACCCTTATAACTCCTTATCCTAGAGATGTAGAATTTGAGGTTCAGAGATGGAAGAGAACCTGCTCAAGTTATAGAGAAAGTGTTTATGTGCTGTTATTCTTCATCCTAAAATAACTATGAGCATGAATTATTTACCTCATATCAAGATTTCATTTGTGAAAATTGTGTTGACTATCTAGATTGCTATTTTGCAACTCTACTTTGGCAATTCATAGTAGGAGTCAAAAAGACTTAAAGATGGGGGACCTTAATGACTTAACAGCAGTGTATATGACAATCAAAAAGAAAAAAAAATCTTCTTTGATCTATGCAGGAAGAGGAAAAGGAACAGAAGAAACAAGAGAGTTGGGATTGTTATTAGGGAAGAAATAAGTAGGAAATGTCTCCAGATGGCAGAGTATGCCAAGCAGAAGTCTAGGTAGTGAATTGAAAGGGAGTCTGAACTAAGCCCTTAATCCCTTACACATGTCTAGTCTTTTCAAGTTTACAAAGCTCCTTCTCATCCGTGATCATATTGGGGCCCAAATGTAGCAAGGTAGGTAAAGAGGGTCTGACAAGGTTGATCTGGCTAAAGGGCTACTCCAGAGAGACTGGCCTGTTAGCCAGGCCTCATTTCATAGGGACTGGATGATCTTCAATTATAGCTCAATGTGTTTAAGTTAGATGGGAGACATGCCCAGTGAGCTTGGCATACATCTGTTCGCACTTCCTAGGAGGCCTATACCGAGGCCCAGAGGACCAAGGCCATACTTGCTGAGTTCTTTCCTCGAGGTTCCATACTATAATGAAATCAGAGAAAAGCCTAAGATGGCAGAATAAGATGTAATGCTGATTATCAGGACTGATTGGTATAAAGAAGGAGATGAATCGTGATGCTAGAAGCTGCAAAGATCTCTAGAAAATTAGGATTCAGAAATGGGTCAGGGCAAATGGTTCCAGGATACCCTATAAAAAGTGACAGTGTTGGATTCACAAAAATGCAGAACCAACATTTGGATTAATAAACAACAAATGGATTAATAAATTGCGGTATATGTATACAATAGCTATGAAAAAAAGACAGAGATTTTGTATCGTTTGTAACAACCTGAACAGCTTTAGAGAATATTTTCCTTAGGAAAAGTATCACAAAAATGGAAAAATAAGCATCACATGTGCTCAGTTCCTATTTGAAACTAGAAGATCAACAAATACATGATTCCATGAGAGAAAACAAAATTAAAGTCAAATGGGGGTGGGTGAGTTCTCATATAAGGGGTGTAGTGCACGGATACAGGGCACACCTCCTGGGTGAAGGACACATGTACAATGTGGACTTTAACCTCACAAAAGCAACTTGTGTAACCTAATTATATATACCCTTGTATTAACCTGAAAAAAAAAGTGACAGTGTTGGAATTCCACTTTCCAACATTGTCAGTTCTACACTCTTTATCAGATGCTGAGAATACAATGATGAGCAAACACACGTGATCCCTGACTTCATGGAGTTCACAGTTAAGACAGGCATTAATTGAATGCATAGTAATAAGCCAGGAAAGTTGCTACAAATGAAGTCTTATCAGAGATTGTAATAGAAAACCTGTTATAATTTACAAATTCAAGGGTGACACCCCTGAAGAAGTGATTTTGAGCTAAGATTAAAGTATAAGCTGTTTTTTTTTTTAAAGAAGCAGCAGGGAAGTCAATAGACAAAATTGCTTTAAGAAAAAAGAATAATGGGAGCAACAGCTGAAGGGTAGAAGGTAGTGTGGTTGTTTTTGAACGGAGAGGTTACAAGTATGGCTAAAGCAAAGAGATTAAGGGGAAGATAAGACTTGAGAGGTAGATGATGCTGTATTATGCTGCGTCTTCTAGACCGTGGGATACAGTTTAATCTTTTACCTCAGAGCCTTTGAGTAAGGGAGTAAAGATCAGATGTGTATTTTAAAAGGATTACTGTATTATGTAAAAAATGGATTAGGAAACCAGGAGAATTGCTTGAGACCAGGAGTTGGATACCAGGCTGGACAACATAGTGAGACCCCTTCTCTAAAAAAATTTAAAAATTTAGCCAGGTTGGTGGTACACATTTGTAATCCCAGCTACAAGAAAGGCTAAGACAGGAGGTTCACTCGAGCCTAGGAGTTCAAGATTATAATGAACTATGATCCTGCCACTGCACTCCCATCTGGATAACAGAGCAAGACCCTGCCTCTAAATTTTAAAACTATTTTAAAAATTAAAAAAAAAAAAAAGAATGGGTTGGGGATATGCCAAGCTATGCAGTTGCAGAAACTCATGAGCCAAAAGGACAAGAAAAAGATCCAGGTCTAGAGAAGATTGTTGATGACTGTGAGGCAAGTTTAGCAGAAAATCTGAATCTAAAATGCTAACACGTAGCATGACTGAAATCCCAAGGTTCAGAACTGGGCTTTTGTCATTAAAGCCTCCATTGAGAGCCAAGGCCTGTTCTGAAAGTAAAGGACTGAAGTGTCACACAGCATAACCCTGAGTTTCCCAATCCCTGGGGGGTGGACTGCTACCAGTCTGCAGGCAGCCTTTTAGGCACTGAGCCTCAGAGCTCTCCCTCCCTGCCCCACCTTCCTCAGTGGAAAATTGGTGTTCCATGAAGCTTAGGAAGAACCAGGCTGCACAGTAGGAAGTGAGCAGCGGGTGATCCAGCCAATGGAGGCGGCTTCGTCTATATTTCCATATTTACAGCTGCTCCCTATCACTCACATCACCTGAGCTCCACCTCGCCCTCTGCCTCTCCCTTCACCCCCGACTCCTTCCACCCCTGTCCTGCAAAAATTATCTGCCATGAAAGCAGTCCCTGATGCCAACAAGGGGCTGCTGGTGTAACCTACGAGAACTTGTCAGAAGTGAAAAAATATTGTGGGAAAGTAAGTTACTTAGTTCAGCAATTCCACGTACCAGACAATAATATCTATTATCTCATTTACATTCTTATCTATTATTATCCCACTTTATAGGTAAGAAAACTGAGATCCAGACGTGTTAAGTGAGTTGGCCCAGGGCATCCAGCTAGTAAATGGGGCCAGGACTGTGTGAAGTCCATTGGATTCCAAGTCCAATTCTCCCCTACTTCGCCACTTTTTTAAATAAATGGCATCAAATTCAAGGAAAATAGTAAGCCTAAGGGAAAATGAGACCTATGGAAACAGCTGATTTTGTAATTTAACTAAACTGCCATGGAATTCCAAGCAGAACTTTATTACATTTTTATGCCAACAGTCTAAATTGAGCCCCAGGTCCATCTGACCCAACTATTTCCTTCCAGGAATACATATTAAAATTGGGGTGAGAGCCCAGAACAGTCAGATTCTGTCTCAAGGCACTTGTGCCAAGTTTCTAGTTGAAATTTTTAATTGAGTTCAAATCCCAGTAAATGGGGAGGTACTAATCCAAATGTTGATTAAGCTGCTAGAAGGATGTGGCTCTAATCCTAAGCTCCAGTAATGGGTTGTCTGTTCCTTCTAGCACTATGCTGACTTCTCCCTACAGTTTGTGGGTGCTTCTAACAGAAGACAAAAAGAAAGGAGAAGTAAGGATGTGGCATTCTTGGTACACATTCTAAAGCTCGTAGCCTAGATAAATACACGGCTTTCAAAGCATTATCAGACCTTAAACTGTACAGTTTTCAAAGTCACTAAATAAAGAGAATGCATACTCTTAGATGTCATCACGATGGCTGACCATGTAGGGGGGCATTCTGGCACTTCACTGTGGATCCACATTATAAGCTGTGTAAGAAACCCTTTGTAGTCACTTTTAGTGGTTAAATGGTAAATATCTCTCTCTGGAGAGAGAGATCATGGGTTTCATGGGAAGAATACCATGGACATTGGGCAAGTAGATTTGGGCTTAAATCTTAGCACTGAGCCCAATACAGTGCTTATTATTATATGACCGATCACCCTTGCTATCCTGCCCCCAATTTTTATTCCTGAGAGTGAGTTCCTCCAACCTCTTCCACCTTATTCCCCCGAATGCAATCTGACCTTTCTTCTTGCTGGCAGATAAATATTAACATACTGTTTCTGCCAGAGCATTTGATGTAATTAGGGTATACATGTCCAGCTGCTTTACTACCCCTCACTTATCCCTTCCCCCATGCTACTCAATTCAACTCTAAGCTTTGGTGGACCTGAGATCATGTCGGACTCACATCTGGGGCTCCAATACCTTATTCAGTCCTTGACCTGCTAGGCGCTGGGTGAATGAACGAATGAATTATGAACAATGACTTTTAGGCAATCAAAGTTTACCAACAAGTAATAGTGTTACACCACCAAAGATGTTCCAACAGAGCCACCAGGGCTCCTGGAGAAGTTTAACTACATCACTTTTGAAGATTCTTCCATGTTGTAGATATTTGCATCTTTAAGATACAAGTGAGTGCTGGATTACTAGATCCCTTCTCTCTGCTTACTAGATGGATCATCTTTGAACTCTTTATGACATAAAAAAAGTTATTAGCACTGGTATTGATGTGAAGTTGTCAAATCACAAGCATCTGGGCTAAAGAAACCTCCAATCATCTGCACCATATGATAGACAAGAGGCAGGCCAGATACAGGCAGCATGCAGATAAGAGCACCTCTGTCCTAAATGCCATCCAGAGGCTCTTCCCATTCAAGTTGTTTGTCAGCAAACTTTCCTTTTCCAGAACCCAAACTGCATTTAATAGGAGATATATATATGTATATAACCACTTCCTATCTCTAGGTGGCAAAGCAAATCCAAGGGCTAGCCAGTGATTTTAAATAACCCCTGGCCATGCACAGTGATGGGCCACCATCTACCTCAATCTTATCTCAGTCTCACCATGGCCTTGCTCTTCCTAATATTGCTGTCTTCTTCTACATGGAATGTTTCAGCTTCAAATGGAATTTTTTGACAGGACTAAAGTCTCCCTTTTAGAAAACTAACATTTTGGCAGCCCCTTGCTGTTTAGTTTCTAAAGGTGACCAAGTCTACCATCCTCATTCATCTAGCCACTGGAGATCATTTCCCAATGACAGAGTTCTATTCCACCATCATTATCTTGTAATGAGAATGCCTCCTAGAATGAGGGAGGTGAAGAGATGGGGGCTGTAAGGGGTGGGTGAAGGTGGTGTAAATCCTGTAGACCTCAAAAAACAACATGCAGGTGCAAGTGCACAGTGGATTAACCTCATGGTCTGCTGATATCCTGGGTAGAAACTTCATACACACACACACATACACACATACACACATACACACATATTCAAGAGGGCTGTCTGGAAAGTAACCAGTCCTTATCATCATACGAATCTGGATATTCTCTTAGCAGGGACATGGACTGGTAATGTCTGTTTCAGTAAACGCTGGGGCCCAAGATAGGGGCCCTTTGGACTGTATCTAAGAGTAGAATTGGAAGTTTGAATTTTATTGATATCTCAGTACCCTCATGCTCTAATTTTCCCTAATAACTAAAACAATAGGTCCTTCATAAGATAGGAGAAAACTTGTTTTTGAAGAGGACTTTTCTGGGGAGATGTGGATTTTACATGCCCAAAGATGTATTTATGCAAATGAACAACTGCAAAAGTATTAGTGCTGGGTTATGTGACCAAATTGGATCTGAAGAGACACATACACACACACAAGGGGAAGAGATTGAGAGAGAGAGAGAGAAAGAGAGAGAGAGAGATTGAGAAAGAGGGTCTTGTTCTGCTGCCCAGGCTAGAGCAGTTGTGACATCATAGCTCACTGAAGCCTTAACTTCTGGCCTCAAGTGATCTTCTTGCCTCAGCCCCAGCTAGGACTACAGATGCCTGCCATCATACCCAGCAACATTTAAAAAAATTTTTTTAGAAGCAGGATCATGCTTTGTTGTCCATGCTAGTCTCAAACTCCTGGCCTCAAGTGATCCATCTGCCTTTACTTCCCAAAGTGCTGGGATTACAGGCCTGAGCCAGCACACTTGGCCAAAGATGCATATTTAATCATATACGCTGAGCACACATTCAGTGATATTTATTCAAAAATTAAAATTAGCTCAATACTGGGTCTTTATGTTCTAAATCTAAATGAAAACATTAAAAAATTATCCAGACCCATATTATTCTTCTAATTTAACTACCGTGAATCTTGAAGAATTAAAATGCAAACAGTCAAATTTATTTTTATACTGTTATGCACTTCCCAGATCTGTGCCTATCCTGAACTCCCAAGATCCATCACTGAATCACTCTCAGGCTTTGCTTTTGGTTTCTAGATTCTTCTGGAATAATTAGCACGGTAACTCTGCCAGACCCTTTGAGACCTTCTAGGCAGGCCAACCCCCACATTTTAGGCAGGTACTCTGCTAGCTCTTAAAGTCCCTGTAGCTCAGCAGAAAGAGTCCTTGATTTAGAATCAGATAGTATGGGCTTGAGTTGTGCTTCTACCACCTATGAGCTGGGAAGCCTCAGAATAGTTACTTTATTTCTCAGAGCCTCAATTTATTCATCTGTAAAGCAGAAAAGTTGGAAAGTCTATACATACTTTCAGGACAATATTCATTTTATACTTCTTGAGTATAATTTTTTTATGTTTAATTTCTACTTTATGTTCATTATAGAAAATTTTTAAATATAAAAGATTATACCAGAAAAATATTATACTTAAGACTATCTTCAAAGATGACTATAAATAACATATTGAATATTTCCTTTCTAACTAACTTCCTTGTGTATATGTGTGTATGTGTGTGTGTATTTGAGAACATACTATCATTTGATATTATACTATGAACATTTTCCCACATTATTTTAAATTATTTATAAGTACAGTGTACTTTAAGTGATTAAATAATATATTGCTTTGAAATTCTGTGAATATTTCTTTGAAGTGATTATTAAAAATCGCCTAGCATTTATACTTTAGATTCTAAAATGCCATTATAGTATATTTTAAATAACATTGTAATAAATGGTTACAGTATTTTTGTAGCTATATAAGAATCACCCTTCTCCTAAATTATGAATAGCAATGAAATCTTATTCATGTGTCTAAGTCCTTTGCTTCGTACGGTGCTTGGCATAAAGTGAAGCCTCTAAAACTATGTTGAATAAATGAGTAAGTGAATGTAAGAATGAATGCCAGTGAGTTGTCCTTTCTTCCATGTCACTGCTTTCTCAGAGAAGGATGGAAGATTGTTTTTCAGCCAGGCCAGACAGAGCCAGGGTAGTTAGCATCCTCCTTTCACCTCCATCTCTGTGATTTTGCCAGATAATTGTTTTTCCCTGAAACTCTTTTTATTGGAATGCAATCTCCAAAGCTATTATGGTCCTAGCTCACATTTTGTCTTTATCATGTGACCCACCTTACTGTGTATGTCAAATGAGAAAAGTCTTAATAAAGTAATTGTTATTGATCTAATTAAAAGGAAACATACTGGGTAACTAGCAAGTAAAGGGGCTAGAGCAGACACCTTGGTGTCATCTGAGAAGTGTAGATAATAGCACAGGCCCTGGAGAAGTCTTTCTTAAACTAGGTGGGCTGTTCTCTCAAAGCTCTTCCCTGAACATAATAATCTTAAAAATAATGATAATAATGGGTGCCATTTGTTGAGCAATGTACTAACTACCTGCTCCACATATTATCTCAGTTGATGCTACACCAACCTATGAAGCAAAAGAATACATGTAAATATTACATCTACTTGACATATGAAGAAATCAAGTTTCTGCAAGGTTAAATAACAACTGGGATACAACAATTGAGTAAAAGTAGGATATTTGACTTTCATACTGTTGTGTGACTGTATGGCTGTGAAGCCAAACAGATCTGAGTTTGAATCTTGGCTCCACCGCCACGTA
Source organism: Perodicticus potto (assembly GCA_963574655.1). Lineage (NCBI taxonomy): Eukaryota > Metazoa > Chordata > Mammalia > Primates > Lorisidae > Perodicticus > Perodicticus potto. The sequence goes on from CAUYRH010017773.1 coordinate 16,101, forward strand.
CAAGATGTGTGACTACGCGAAAGTTATTTAACCTCCATGAAGCTCCATCTGCTCATCTGTAAAATAGGGATAATAATAGCACCTCATTCACAGGCTTGTGGTGATGATTAAAAGATCTATGTCATTTAGTCAGCACCTGGTACATAGCAAGACCTAAATAAATGTTATTCTATTATTATTACTTTTGTTGTTGTGATCATACTATGAATATTCTTTGGTGATTATGATGACAGTGCTGGACCCTGGGCTAGATCAATGAGGGTCCAGAACTGTCTGAGACACAGTGCCTGTCTCCAGGAGCTTCCTGTCTGACCCAGCCCATAACCGTGTACCTAGTAAATGACAAAGCTAGAATTTGAACCAGAGATGTGGAATTTTTAAACATTTTTCTGATACCTACTCTTTCCCCCCGTTATAGCATACTATTGTTATTAATCATTTATGTATGTATGCCCTCTCCTCCTAATTGAGCCCCTCCAGGTAGGAATTCTTGTGACCCTCCTTCATGTCCCCAGTGCCCAGCACAGACCCTGCCACAGAGTGGTCCTGACTGTGTTTGGTCACAGCTCCCATGTTGGGCAACCTAACTCCCTGCTTCCTCACAACCCAGTGAAGGCCACTATCCCAATATTTTTGTCCCTTTCTCTGTGTTCCATTTCCCCTCCCCCTCTCTCCATTACAATTCTGCAGTGAGTGATTCCCTCTGTCATCTCACTGTAAATTGATGACTCGGGCCTGCTGATGCACCGAGCCACATGGCTAATACATCAGCTAAATGGATGCCGAAAACACCACCTGCTCCTTCAGGCAAATGGCACTTTGGAAAATGGAATGTGTAATCAATAGAATTAAGCCTTAAGCAGAGCTTCCTACCCGTGTCTCAGCACAGGGCCTTGGCAGGCAAATGGTAGGAAGATTTTTTTTTCTTTTTTCAATCCTTTTGAAATCACATTCCTTGTCACAGCCAGTTCTAGCACCACTACCACAGTCAGCATGGTATCCTCAGCAAACTGTCTCTCCTTCCCCTATCCAGCCTGAGTGCCTCAGTCACTTGGTCTTTACACATGATCTTATCTTTGGGAGACTAGAAAGGATAGTCTCCAGGATGCTTTGGGAAGCACAGGCAGCTGGGTACACCCTCAACAGCGAGCAGCTTGGAGGTGCGCAGATCTGGGTGGGCCTCAGGTGAGGCGATCAACCTTTCAGAAGGCGGATTTCCCATCCCTGAAGTGGCAGTAATTGATCCCACCTCATGGGGTTGTTTTGAAGATCAGGAATGTGAATATCATGTATGAAGGTGCTTTATAAACTATAAAGCTACAAATGAAAGTTAATCACTGTCATCATCATTATTACTCCAGGTATAGATAGGAGCAAAAATTTCTTTTATATTTTCCTTTGGTATCTGCCTGAGACAGTATGTTTTCAGCTGTGGCAGAGAAGGCCTAAGCTTACGTAGTCGCCAGTCTGACTTAGCTTAAATCCTCTTTTTAGGATTGTTGCAAAAATTAGAATATAGAATCCTGGGAGCTAGAAGGGAATTATGGTTTATTGGTAAAACAACAACAAAAATAAATAAATAAAACAGTCCTCCCTCTTCATCCTTGTTACAGATAAGGAAACCGAAGTCCAATGTGGAGAGAGATTTGGACAGTGTCACACTAGAAATTAGTAGCACAGTGAGGAGTAGAGGCAGGTGGTTTTGTCTTAGTTTAAAAAAACTTTCCATGCAGCTGCCAGGCCAGGAAATCTTTAGGATATCATGAGGGTTGGGGGGGGTGGACAATGACATTCACTTATAGACGTTTGGTCTTCAGCCAAGAGTCTGCCTCTTCCTCCTTCCCCTGGTGCTTGTATCATACTGACAGTGGCTTCTTCTCATACCCCATCCTCTTTCTAAGAAGCATAGTTTTCCAGCTGCAGGTAATATATAAGCTGAGCACATAAGTATAGGGGTCCTTTCTCGGAATTCTTATAACACTTGTCTTCACCAGTAACCTGGCCTGTTTTTATATAACCTGGAAGGATCCCTTGTGTTGCTCCCTTATATTAGCTAGCCCAGAGGTTCTTGCCTGGAAGTAATTTTTACTTTCACTTTTCCCCTCAAGAGATATTTATCAACATGCAGATCTATCTTTGATAGTCAACACTTGGGAGGGCGTGTTACTGGCATCTAGAAGGTAGAGGTCACACGAGTCGCTAAATATCCCGTAATGCCTCCTGGGATGTATTAGAACTATCACTGACGTAGTCCAGTGTCAATGTCAACAATGTGGAGAAATCCTGACCTTACCCATTTGCAGAAGTCTGACTTTCTCTGGCCTGTGCATCAGGGGTGTGTGAGCTCTCTGTAGACTTGAACGATGTCCTACTGTTGATGCCTTTACTGCTTATAGATTTAGCATAGTAGAATATCAGTAAATATTGCTTGTATGGGGAATGGATTCATGGGTACAAAAATCAGGCAATGTTCAGGAGGAAGAGCACTAGACTATGAGTCAGGAGATCAAATTTGGTCAATGCTTCACCACCGAATGCTTCATCAACTCAATGTAAGAGTTGAACTGGATTACTGACTTTCAAACTGGTCCCTGAAGCTTTAATACCATCCCAGCAGACTGCATCTATTTTATAGGGCTTTGAATGTAATTTTTTTCTGTACAGAGGGAAAAAATTCATAAAGCACAGAGATAGTTCATCCCTAAAGATGCTTTTAGACCAAAATACTACTGAAGACTCCTCAAAAAAAGACCCATATAAAGTTTCTATTTTAAAATAGGCTCAAAGAATGTCTTTGTGACTACTGTTAATTTTCTTTAGTCTTGGGGTGAGGCCAGTGGCCTATCTGGCTTCTTTCTCGTATGGTGACTGCCTTGATCCTGATCATTATGTGTCTGTGCAGCAAGCAGTAGATCTTCCTTCAAGTATCTGAGTGTTCAGAGAAGGAGACTGGGGGAGATTCCTGCCTCTGAACCTAACCTCAGGCACTGTTTTCTGGGCACTGAGGGAAGGTCCCAGTTAGGTGCCAGAAGGAAGCAGCCTCTAACCTTGGCTGTTTAAAACCAGGAGTCTGCATATGCTGTGAATACAGTAGAACTTCTGTAAGTTGACCACCCCATGGACTGTAACAAACTGGTCAACATACAGAGGTGGTCAGCATAGGAACTAGGCCTATTATACTGATGTGTACGTGTGGTGCATGTCTGGCCTATGAAGATTAGGTCAAGTTAAGGAGATGGTCAGTGTAGGAAGTTGGTCACCTAAGGAGGTTCAACTGTAAGCCAGTGCAGGAGCAGGGCTTCCCTGAGACTTGTCTTGAGAAAATCATTTGGCAGCCTCTGAGAGAGACACCTGCTTCATGCTAACAGCAGCAGGCAGAGAAACTACAGCTAAGGGCACAGAGAAGAGCAGGGTAAATGTAAGAGTTGGGCTAGATTAGTGATTTTCAAACCGTGATCTAAGAAAGAAACACTGAAAAGGAGAGATCACTCAAGAAAAGAGAGCGAGAGGTGGATGTTAGTGATAAGTGACAGCAGCCCTCTGGTTTGAAGATAGGAAGGAAGAAAACTGCTGGGGAAACAGGAAACACTTAAACAACCCTTGCCAATAGGGAATGAATTAAATGGGATGCACACTGGGGAAAGATCCATGTTCTGATCCTGGCTCATCTCATTTGGCTATATGACTTACCTTTTCTAAGTCTGTTTATGCATTTGTGAAATAAGGTTGATAATGCTTTCCTTGCAAGGTTATTAAAGGATTATTTGCCCAGTGGTGTCTCTTCATAACAGACACATCTAGCATCTCTAGATGTTCACTAAGCAGACTTTCATCACTATTACTAGAATTGTCATTTTTATCAGTATTATCAAGCTGTCTAGGTTTGTGGAGGCAGGAGCCAGGATCAAATCAGTAGCTTAATAAAATTGTCAGTGTCACTTGAGCTACTTTTGCTCATGGCATGCTGCTTGGGACAGAAACACCTTTCACTGCAGTCATTCCCATATTTGTGTGGTTCACATGAAAAATTGAGATCCAGACAGAGGCAAAGACATGCCCCAAGTCCGTAGCAATACATTATTAAGTCAAACTATAGCTGTGTTGATGCCCAAGTGAGGACTTTAAGCAACTGTCTTAGCTCAGACTACTATAAAAGTCCATACTGGGTAACTTACAAACAACAAAAGTCTATTTCTCATAATTCTGGAGGCTGACAGTCCAAAGATTGGGGTACCAGGATGGTCGGCTTCTGGCAAGGCCCTCTTCCAGGTTGCAAATTGCCCTCTTGTTGTGTCCTTATACAGCTAGCTGGCTTTTTGGGATCCTTTTTATAAGGGCACCAATCCCATTTATGAGAGTTCTACCCTCATGACCTACCCAACTCCCCAAAGCTCCACTTCCTAATTTCATCACATTGGCATTATATCACAACATATGAATTTGGGGGGACACACACATTCAGTATATTGAAGCAACACACCAGTCTGCCTCTTGGGAGGACAATTGTTTTCTTCATCTATGGCCCTTAGTCCACACAGCAAAAAGGTCACTGACATCATTTTGTCAAATTTCAAAATTGTCATAGGAGAAGGAAGAAAAACAAACACACACAAATGAACAAACAAAGGAACAGTCGTTCCTAGGTTTCATACAAAGAGCTGGACTTCACCAGGAGGTGGAGAAGAGGGCCCCCACACCCGTGCAATAGGCCTGCTTAACCCTAGGTGCTGTCAGCATGACCAGCAATCCAATAAGGCAGTGCCCGGCTGTGCCATTAGCTCATTAGGTGGAGGCGAGTGTCCGCATTGATCTGTTTATCTCCTAGGCCCGGCTGCTGGAGAAAGACCAGCTGTTTCCCTGAGAGCTGCCTTTCCCCTTGACTCATCACAGAGCATCAGGGGAGTCTGCTCCTTTGTCTTTTCAACCTCAAGGTCACTGGAATGCAAAGCAGGAGCTGGGCCTTGTGCAGTGCTTTCTCAGAGGTTCAGTCACTGTATCTCCTCCTTCATCCTTCTAATTGTCCTCTAGAGGTGACCCCCATGGAAATGGCAAATGCGGTAGGAGGTGCCTGAGTTTGCAAGTGGGCACATTTCCATTTGAACTAGGTTTTTCTGCTTGTGTACTGGCTGTATGACTTTGGGGAAGTCATTTCCCCTCTCTGAGCCCCAATTTTCTCATTTGCAAAACAAGATTAATAGCCCCTTTATCATAAAATAATTGTGAAGATTTATTGAGATGAATCTGTGAAAGGACAGGCACAAAGTCTAGCTCAGTGATGGGCACAAAAGAAGTATCAGTGAATCTCTGTTGACCTGCCATTTCTGAGACATAGTGTTCTTTTAAGCAAAAGAATTTGTGTATTTATCAGGATATATGTATTCATGAGAGTTTGTGAGAGTACGTGAAAATATCTCTGAGAATATGGATGCTCTGTAAATGACATGTTCGTAGAGCGCTCATTAAAAATGGGCATTATCAAGAAAGCATGATTTTCTACCTGGACTTAGCTCATTAAACTTTTGAACCAGCCTATATATCAATTGTCTCATTGGTGGCATTTTAGTCCTGAAAACTGAATTGCAATTGCCTAACAAAGTACAAGTCAATTTTATTTAATTCTTTAAAAATAAGAACTGGTTTCTTAAAACACTGAACATGGGACCTTTTGATCAGTAACAATAACAGGTCCTGGGTTATACTAGGTAAAACTAGCACAATATATTTTCTTAAACTACTAGAACTATGTACTTTCTATTTGATTGCATGTTCCCAAATTGACTAATATTCCCCTTTTCACCTTGTAACATTTCCTTCTTTTTCTACTACTGCTGAATTCTTAATTAAATATTATATCTTTAAAAAAAAATAAATAAATACTATATCGTAAGTATCAATTTACTCATGTAGAAAATATATAAAAGTAGAATTTAAATTGTTGCTAATTCCACAAGATATTTCATACTGTATTTCTTACCAACATTTATCTTTGTATTTCTACACATTTTTAAGAAAATAGATGTCATACTGTATTTTTCCCTTGTCATAATCACATCCCCATGTTTAAATATTCTTCAAAATTATGTTTTTAAGAACTGTATAATAGTCCATAGTATGTAAGGAAATGATTTATTTAATCTTTTCCTCTTATTCAATATTTAGGTAATTTTCAATTTTTTACTGTTGGAGTTTAAGGAACACTATCGTACATACGTTTGCATTTCTGATTATTTTCCGTAGAATAGCATTCATTCAATCCTTATCAAAGGCATTGACAATAATTTATTGATCACTTTTAAAGAAAAATGACCCCCTCCCAAGTCCTAGGTTTGCTGCTTTGTTAGAGTCTGGGATACCCCCTGGTGGAGGTTATAGAATATGGCCAAAACCTGTCACCTACACCCTGATATGGGCATTCAAGATTCTGAATGCACAGCCTTTGGAATTTGGCATCTTCAAAGCTAATCTCTCATCACTCCACAGGTTCTGGGTTTTTGTTTTATTTTGTTTTTTTTTTTTTGTTTTACAAGAAAACATTGTATGCAAGAAAGCTGATTGTGTGTGAGCATACACACGCAAAAGATACTACATGAAATTCAAATGAAATAACTAAATGAAAAATATGAAGAAAACTCAGACCTGAAATTGTTTTCAATTTGGAGCCATGGTCAGGAGTAAGACGGGGCCTGGGACCCCAGTTCCCCTGCCTTCCTCTCCTCCTTGTGCCTGCAGCACAACAATCAGAGTGAATAGAGGATGTTTCTTCTGTGGCTGGAGATAGTCTAGACTAGAAATCTGCCCATTAGGACACTAGATGGAGCCAGCTGGGAAAGTTTCTGCTCTGACTGCAGTGGAGCCATTTTCTCTGCACTTGACTTTTCAGGAACAGTTGCATGATATGGCTGATTTCGGAGAAAACCTACTTCTCTGATGTTCCTTTTTGATTGAATTGCTCTCATTTCAATCATTCATCAAACATTTACTAAGGCTTTGCCTTGGGTCCGATATCAGGACATGTAGCCGAATCAAACACAGTTCCTGCTCTGGAGGAGCTTATGGGCCAGATAGAGAGGCAGCTGACTTAACAGACTAATCTCCCTTTACTTTCCTTCACTCTTTTTAGGTTCCAGGCAACAGGGCACAACAGCATTGCTTGGCCTTGCACTATACTTCTCTGTCTCCTTGCCTTTTGTTCTGACATTGTCCTCTTTCAGGAAGGCCTTTCCCTTATATTTCTCAGTATCTAAAATTTACCTGCTTCAGGCCCAATCCAAATGCTTCCTTCCCTGGGAAACCTTTCCTGATTCTTCCCACACAGAAAAACCCTCTTTGATTTCTTTAATTCATAAGTATAGCTGTTCTCAAACATTAGTCCACATCAGAGTCACCGGGAGGGCTATACCCACACTCAGTATTGCCAATTTAGTAGATCTAGGATGTAGCCTAAGAATTCAAATTTCTAACGAGTTCTCAGGTGATGCTCTATGAAAACCTCTTTCTCTAGTGGTTTCTGAGTACTAATAAATGCCAAGAATTATGCTACATATTAGTGATAGCACAGTGACTAAGACAGTCCCTGTGCTCAAGGCTAGCACAGCCTGGAGATGGGAGAGATACGCAGATAGTAAAATACTTTGCGATGCTGGAGGAGTGTGAAGAGTGTTCCAGAAGGGCAAATAAGCATGTAATTAACTTTCCCTGTGGAATCAGGAAGACCAAAACTTTCCAAAAGCAGTGGCATTTCATCTGTTCTTTTAAGGATGACTAGTACTTCACCAAGAACAGAAAAGGTCAAGAGCACGTGCCAAAGCATAGTGGTATAGAAAGCCATAGTATGTCCAGAATGCAGCAAAAGGTTTGTGGGGGCTGGGAATTGGGGAGAATGGGCAGTGTCTTTGATAATGTGAAGAGATGAAGCTATAGAGGTCAGTAAGAAAACCTTGAATGCAATGCTAAGAAGTTTCTATCTCATACTTCATATAATGAAGATATAATAAACAGAAAAATATCATGTCATGATAGAAGAATTTTCTTATAGAAGAATCAGTCTGATTACATTGTGGAGTTTTGATCTATCAGTGGTGAGACTGGAGGAATAAGACCAGTGTGGAGGCTACTGTCTAGACCAGAGGTTCTCAACCTGTGGGTCACAACCCACAGGAACAGTATTAAAGGGCCGTGGCATTAGGAAGGTTGAGAACCACTGGTCTAGACAGTAGCCTCCACACTGTCTAGGAAAACAATGATAGAGCATGGAGATGGAGAACACACAACAGATTAGGGGCCCCATAAGGCTTAGGCTCAGCCCTGACCTCTGCAGGAGAAATGCAAAGGTCTTTAGATCATATCTTAGCTTCACCTTTCCTCCCACTCCTTCACTAAGCCCCCATCCTTGTAAGCATCCCAATAGTCTTAGCATCCTTCTCAACTTGTCTGCCTCAAACCTCATCTCCTCCCAGTGACTGTGGTCCTATCAGAATCCAAAGTCCCTTTTCTTAGTCACATCTGTGTTTGGGTTTCTTCTCTGTTACACTATCTTTACTGAGGAGCCTTAGACCACTAACTTTGACCACTTGCTATCTCAATTTTCTCATCTATCAAGTGGGGGTAATAATAATTCCTGATACCCTTTATGTGTTATTACGAGGATCAAATACCATAACAGACTGAACAAGCTTTGAATCCATTCACTCAACAACTCCAGGCAATTTGGCTTTGCGTCCCAGCAATGGATATTCCTGGCAGACAGAACTAAAGTACCCTAATAGAAGCCATTTTAATTGACAGGAGTCCGGAATGTACATGAGGTGGTGGGGGGCAATTAGGACCAATGCAGAATTGATGGGAACAGCCCATAGAGAGGGGTTTGGATATCACATTTCCTAAGCCAGCATTCCAGATGCAGTTCTAATGAGGCATTTTTGCTGATCTGGCAATTTATATGCAAGGTTTCATAAAGACTTAAGATTTATAGCAATGCTAGTGATACGTTTAACAAATTCTCTTTAAGAAATCAGAATAAGATCACATGTATTCCTTCTGCACATATTTACTAAGTGTCTAAGTAAGTATGAAGAGGCTGTGGCCAGCCCTGTGCCAGGCATAGGAACACTAAAGATGAAAGAGTCCCTGACCAGGAAAGCCTCAAGTCTAGTGGAGAAAACGAGCAAGTAAACAGACAGTAGCAAGATGATGAGAGAAATGTTAGGACAGATGTGGAAAACGGAGTGCAGAGGAGAGCACCGGGAAAGCCGGTGAGGAAAGTGAGGCTCACGCTCCTACATGGGTTTTGCTTAACTCTGAAGAAATCCAGATATTCGATATTTAATAAATCCTATTTCTTTCTTTCTTTTTTATCAAAAGATTTCTGAGTAATTCATGTGTATTATTAATGGAGATATGACAGCTTTGGTGGTCATCAACAATGATGTCCGACCCCTCAAAGCTGATAGTAACAGAAAATAGCACTCAGGGCACAGATTATCCCTAGCCCTGAAACAAATAAAAAAAGAAGAAAAGAAAAATATACATTTTTCTGCTATTTAGAATAGTGTTCTCCTTATGACAAGGAAAATAATTTTCATGTATATAATGAAATAATTGCTGCCATGATCATGTGAGCTTCTGTGTCTGTGCAGAATATCAGTGTCAAGACTGGAAAGTCAGTATGTGCCTCTGTTCCATGTGGAAGACGCAGTGCAGAGTCAGAAATGGGATTTGGAGTCAGGCAGACTCTGGTCTTTGTGACCTTGAGAAAGTCATTTAATCTAGCTAAGACTCAGTCCCTTGGCTTACAAATCAGATAATATAATTTAAAATATACCTCAGAGGAACTGTCTTGAGCATTAAATAAGATAACATTTGGGAAGCCTAGCGTAGTGCCTATATTATTTTTAATGCCCAAGCCATGAACTAATGCATAATATGCCCATATTTGAGCAAGTAACTCCAACTTGTATTCATCTTTTCTGACGTCGGTATATTTTATTATAACACTCACTGACTTAATACATTCACTTACTACTTGTAAAACATTGAAATTTCTAGGACTTTGCTATCATCAACAAGATAATAGGCCAGAGTACATTAAATTGGAAACATTCCAGAAGATTGGGAGTAAATTATTGCTCTAGTCATTGGACAGATTGCCATATATTTGACACCAGATTTTGATGTGGAAATGTAAGATGCCACACTATCACGTCTTAAATCCCCAGAGTTCCTAAATGTATGTCCATGGTATAACTCCTGAGGTGTAGTAACCTTGTTACTGAACTAAGAAACAGAGGGCATATAGACCCGATAATTATGCAGAAATGGTCAACATAACAAAGAATTTACAATCCATTTAGTTCAGTTCCACAGACATTTATACGGAGCATCTTGTTGGAAAGTCATACAGGGCAGCATTTGAATCCTGGCCTGTCATGTGGTTTCTCTGTCTCATTACCTTTTTTAAGCCTGTTTCCTCATGGCTTAATTGGGAATAAGTTTACTCACCTTCATCAGATAATGAAAAACAGTGGTTCTCACTCTGGGTACACCTTAAAATCACCTGGAAAGGTTGAAGACCCTTTCCCGAAAGTCTGATTTTTTTAAATTTTTATTTTATTTTATTTTATTTATTTATTTTTGCAGTTTTGGCTGGGGCTGGGTTTGAACCCACCACCTCCAGTATATGGGACTGATGCCCTACTCCTTTGAGCTACAGGCGCCACCCCAGAGTCTGATTTAATTTGTTTGATGTGGGGTCATTAAAGCTCCCTAGATGATTGTAATGTCCATCATAGGCTGAGAGCACTGGGATATAAAAATGTTCCTGGCACAGAGCTTGACATTCTCTGGGAAACCCTGACCTCTTCCTCTTCCTTGTGAGCCAGACTCTCCTGGGTACTGGGGATACAAAAGTCAGGCATACTTCTGTCCTCAAGATGTATGAGAGACTCATGGGGGAAGTCAGACGAGGAGAGAAATCATTATTCTACAACATGATAAGTACAATAAAAAATATAGTTAAAGAAGAGAAGCCATGCTCTGAAATAATGGATTATTTCTGAAGATTTAATGCCATACCACAGGTTTGTACTGGCCACAAGGCCACCTAGCCACACAGCTGGGTTCCAGTCTTGGCTCTGCAATAATCTACTGGGAAAAGACTCTTTCTCTCTTTAGCACTGGACATTCTTCATGTATTTAATATTCACTAAAAAAATAATGGCTTAAAGCCCCTCCTCTACCCACCTCACAAGGCTTCTAGGACATGAGAGAATGAATAAAAGATCATTTTATAAACACGTGATTAATTACATGCATGTTCTGTGAAGGTGAATTACGGCCTTCACATCGGTATTTAAACATCTATCTTAAAACAAAACAAAAACAATTTCCTCACTTCCTCAATCTCAAGCCCCCTCCACATTCTCTATCTCCCCCTTCACAGCCAAAGTTCTTTAAAAGAGTGTACTGTATTTGCCATCTCTGCTTCTTTATTTCCTACTCATTCCTCAACCTGTCACAGTATGGCTTCTGTCTCCTCAACTCTTCTGAAGCTTCTCTGGCTAAGAACAGCAAATGCTACTCTGGTTTTTATTATGACACAGCTGCCCACTTCCTTCTTTTGGAAATCATAGGCTTTTGTAACATGGCTTTCTGCTGCCCTTCTATGTCCTCTACCACACCTTCCCAACCAGCTGTTAGCATCTCATATATATTGTTCAAATCTTAGATTGTTCAACTTTCTGTCCCAAGCTGCCTTCTCTTTTCATTCCCCACAGCCTCCCACTTGCAGGAGTACATCCCCTTTTGTGGCCCTGATTATCATTTTTGCAGCAAGCACCCACATTTGTGCTTTCTCCAGAGCACCCAACTTTTTCTGTGCAGCTTCCTACCTTACATCGCCATTGTGAGATCTCACAAGAACCTCAAATGTGTTTTACAAGAGCATGCATTTCCACAAATTCTAAACCAACTCTTCCTCCTATTTGCTTCAAATAAGAAAATCCTGTGAGTATCTACTCCACTTGTCCCAGCCAGAAATCCTTATGCCATCCATGACTCTTCCCACTCCCCCATCCTCAACAGCAACTGATTTAATCATCACTGACTCCTATTGATTCTGATCTTCCCAAAATGTCCCTTTCTTCCCCCTTACCCCTCCACCGCTCTAGCTTAGATAATGTCACGTCACTCCTCTTCTTAAAACCCTCTAGTGACTTCCGATATTTCTAAAAACAGACTTGGCCTCCAAGGTTCTACTGGGTTTGGTGTTTCCTTACCTCTCTAGCTCATCTCGCTCCCGCCTTCTTCACAGTGCTTCCTGTAGCTGTATGAAACAGTGTAGTTCCTTGAATGTATCTTTCGTTTGTTTCTAGGTCTTTCCCTTGTCAGGAATGCTTTTACCTGCCTCTGTCATCTTGTCCTAGCCTAATTCCCCTTGTCCTTCAGTATCAAGTCTATCTGCCACTTCTTCAAGAGCATTTTCACTGCTCTGAGGTTTTTGTCCCTCATGTTTGTTGTCATAGGGACCTTACTGATGCCTGTGCCTACTGTTTTCATAGGCCAGTCAATCTATTTATCTGTCTCCAGCACTAAACACAATAGCAAGGACTAGACCAGAAATGTCCAACCTTTTTTTTTTCTCTGCCACACATTGGAAGAATAAGAGTTGACTTGGGCCATACATTAAATACCAAACACTAATGAAAGCTGATTAGCAAGAAAAAAAGTCCATGCATACTTTTCATGATATCCGACATCATACATATATAAGCAAAAAGAGTCCTTACAAAATCAGCATGTGGCCCATGTGGTTTTCTTATTCGTTGCTACATTTCCAATGGCTAGCGTGGTGTCTGGCATATGCTAAATACTCAGTATATACTTGTTAAACAAATAAAGAAATATTAAATAAATGGATAAAAATGAGAAAGGGTCTCTACCCTCGAGCAGTTCACAGTTTATTGGAAATGACAGATATAATGCAATTATTTATAACAGAGGTGAGCAGAGTAAGTAGTAACTCAGAGTGCAAAGTGCTATAAGACCCTAAGAAAAGGTAAAGAAGAGATTACTTTTAACTAGCAAGATTGTTGAAAGGAAGCAGCAATGGGGTCAACTTCTAATAAAAAAATTAACTATAATAATTTGGATGATATTAACTACTATTTATAATCACTATAGTGATTGTAATATGTTAGGTATTTTGTTAAATACCTTAAGTGCAATATCTTGTGGTCTCTTCTATATGTTGGTTCTTAATCCTTTCTGATTTATGTACAGCAAAATAGAGAGATCAAGTATCTTAAGCAAGGTCACCTAGCTAGCTAATAGGGAGCTAGAGCTTCTCATGGGCAGGAGCTGTGTCCCTTTCTTTAGTCTCAGTCCCTAGCACAGGGCCAGGCACTAAGAAGAAACTCCTCAATAATTATCAAATGAGGGCAGCGCCTGTGACTCAAAGGAGTAGGGCGCCAGCCCCATATGCCGGAGGTGACAGGTTCAAATCCAGCCCCGGCCAAAAACTGCAAAAACGAAAAAATGATAATTGTTATCAAATGAAACAATAAATAGGAGCTAAGAATTTTAAGAAATAAGTTCAAAGGCAAGATGATTGAACTTAATGGGGACAGACACAGGCTATGTTCTTTGTTAAGGAGTCTCACAAAACTGATCAAAAAACCAGTTCCATCCAGAAATATTCAGGGATCCTATTTGATGTTAACCAACAAAGCCATTAACATGTCTGCGCTGACTCAGCTTTCTGTTCTGTGAAGCAGCCCTGCCTCCTAGAAATGAATCAAGAAAACTGAAAGGCCTAGGAATATTTTCACTGATGTGGTATAGATTAGCTTTGGTGGTGAAGATTGGAAGTGTTATAAATAACCCATGACAGAAAAGAATTGCCATATGGACAAGTCCATTTGGTAAAAAAAAAAATAATGGAAAGCAGCAATTATGACCATCTCCTGTTCTCTCTTAAATGCCTTTCCCTCGGGGATGCCTCAACACCAAACTAGTGGCCAGGGCACCCACAGGCAGTTTACTAAAGAAAAAAATAAAAATAAATAAAGCCTGTCAGAGCTGTCATTCTTCCTCTTGCTTCTGTCACCATATGACTTTCTGAAATTTCTAAATTTGGTTGTGAGCTGACTGTTTTGACAGTCTGTCTTAATGAATGTTTTTCTTTAAGCTCTTGGGGGTCTGCATGTTTTTCTACATCTGGGTGATGTAGAAAGACTTTTTGTCATTTAAGGAACTAAGGAGCTTCTCAAAATATCTCTTAGAGAATATACCACACTGAAAGTCTTTAGTGAGAGCAACAGGATCCTATTGACTCAACTAAAAGTGAGTTTTAATTATTTTAGCTAGATCATTTTAGAGAGATGGTCTTGATTAATAAAAATGTTCAGTGAATTTCATTTAGTTCCCGGACATCATTGTTCAATTGCATTTCACTTCCTATGAGAACAGTGGTTTCTTACTGAGGACCTACCTGCTATCTGCTCTAGACAGTCAGGGTTGCCTTTCAGACAGTCTCACCTTGTGTAGCATCCAAAAAAACTACAGGTCTCTTGATAGATTTTCACTGATGTGGTATAGATTAGCTTTGGTGGTGAAGATTGGAAGTGTTATAAATAACCCATGACAGAAAAGAATTGCCATATGGACAAGTCCATTTGGTAAAAAAAAAATAATGGTCACAAGGTCCCTGTTTACTGTGTCACATATTGAGACAAAATTAAGATTCATTAAGGCAGTCCTTTCTGACTGGGTCTATTTACTTCCTATGGGCCATTTTAGTAACTAAAAATTTGTAATTAATAGATGGAGTCCATCAAGTCCAAATTTTTGCCACAAGAATCTTAAAAATCAGGATTTATAGAAAAGAAACGGGACTTAGAGACAAAGAATGCACCATAGGGAATGAGAACTATATACAGATAATCATATAGAAAACATATTAATAAACACTATGTATTTCAAGGCATTCAGGAGAACTCTGATACATGCTTTGAATGTCTTCTCAATAAGAAATTGATGAAACTTTGTGGTTGCCTGTAGTTAAAAGAATGGTATTTATCTTTTTCCTGCATTGCAGGTACCTTGCCTGCCATCTCTCTCTCTTCCACACCACTTCCTAGAAATAGGAGTCGTATTATGACTTGAGGAAAAGTTTTAGTCCCTGCTTACATGCTTGCTCTAAATTCACTCTACTGGCATCTTCAGCAGTGGTGTTTCTGAGGACGCTGACATTCCTCAGTGTGCTCTGCCAAATGCCCACTACTAAGAAATCATTTCAGTGAAGATTGTTTCTCCCTCTGTGAGTTTATGAGGCCAGCGACCATCTGTCTGTAACCTGAGCAAGAGTATACTTCATCCAATGGCTGCCTGGAAATGTGAGGAGAGTTTGCTTTTGATCTTTTCAATAGGATAAGTAAATTCCTTACTGGGTCTGAAATAAAAACAGACAGAACCATGACCACCAGGGCATTTCCTATGTTATGTTAACTATTTCCTAAGTCCTCAAACACGTGCATTACAAGGACCATACTCTTCTCAAAGTCTGGGTACTCAAACTGTCCTTAAACTATACTTTGTTTCAGGAATACTCTAATAAGCATAGTAGTTTATCTAGCAGCCTAAAACTATAATATATGCAGTAGATGAAAGGGTCTGGAGGGATTTGCAAGTGGCAGACACTGCCAGCAGTGTAAAGGCATGGAAAAGCCAAAGATCATTTAAGAGCTGAGAAGCAAGGTGAAGGCATGGTGTTTGAAGGGTGTTCAGAGTAGATGCAAATAATAGTCCTGCTCTCCCCCCAAAAAAATTAAGGCAAGGCTAATTTATGTTCAGCTTTGCCTAGATAGAAACCTAAGAAAGAGTATGGCATGAATTAAAAAGATTGCATTCCAACTACCCAAAATTAATAAGAAAGCTTTGTAATACGCCGAATTGTCTGGAAACTATATATAGAAGTGGAAAGACGAAGCCTCTGAGGGAGGATAGGCTATGGAGTAACGGACTTGTGTTCACTTACCAGCTCTTTGCTTTTCTAGCAGTAGAATGTAAAAATCAGTTACCCTCTCTGAGCTTCAATTTTCTACACTGTGCAATGGAAAAAACACTTCTAATTCATAGAGTTATGTGGGAATTAAAGGAGATAGCATAAATAGAAGCACACGCTCAAGCCTGGTGTGTTGCTAGTGTTCAATATACTAAAACATTCTTAACTTCCATAAACCCCTAGACATTTTAGAATAAACAAGACATTTGTATACTTAGAAAGGCCATTGCAATATGTAAGCTTCCTTATAGGGAAATTATTTTATTAATGTTTTCAGAGAGAGCCACAGCATGCCTATAAAATTAAAGACTTGGCATTAGATGCCATGAAGACTAGAAGAAGGAAATGCTATTTTGGTGAATCTTCTTTCCCACACCTCTAGAAAAGGCAACTTTTAAACTTATTTTGGAAGCCTGATCTTGAAGAGTTTGCCAGTCCAGCAATCCAGGTGACCCTGTGAGAGCGAGTTGACCCATTATGAATTGATTGGGGTTTGGCATAAAAGCAAGATGTCAGCTGGGGCCTGAAGAAGTGAATCACGATTTGGCTGAGAGCTGTTCTCTTTCAGAGTCAGGGTCAAGTTACTGCCTTCCTAAAAGGAACAGAGAGTCTTAATAGGAATGTCTCTCAGAAGGGGAACTGTACAAACTTTGGAGGAAAGAGGAAGAAAGAGCTCAGAAATGTCTTAAAAAATTTTTGAAAGTCAACTTTCCCTACCCTTGTCTTCTCAAGATACTAATTACTCCCCGCACGCGTGCATACACACACACAAATAAAAAACCTCTTTTTACACTCCATACCTTCATGCAAGCAATTCTCTTTTCCTTCCTTTTCTTGACCTGGTAAATTCTTTGTCCAGGATCTAACACCAGTTTCAATTCTGAGATCTCCACCAGGATTCCTCAGGCTGGATTATGTGACTCTCTCCTTGGGTCCCCAGCACTGTGCATTGATCACAGCTCAGCCCCAACTATATCATAAGCTACTTTGGATTTTAACTTTGTCTATACCTTAGCACCTAAAGTGTCACTGAAACAGTAAATACCCACTAAAAGTTACTTGGCATGAGCTTTTTAGGGCTCTGAAAAGCTGCAGATGTGAATCACTTCAGAGCGATGACTTCCAGGCCGGGGAAAGAGGAAATGTGTGGACTAACGCCTTCTTTAGGCTGGTTGATATAAACCTTCAGGGTCTCTTACCACCAGGCCTTTCCTCCCTGGCTTGCTCCAGAATAGTGCATAGTCTTATAGATTGTACCCATTTCCCTGATTTTGAGGGAAATACATTGTCCTTTGGAGTCTTCCAAAAGTAAACAGAAATGTTCATTTATTAAGTGCCATTGTATGGTAGCTGCATTATTTCATTTAAACCTCATCAAAATAAGTTATTATTAGGGTCCACCTTCTAGATAAGAAAACAGGGGTTCTAAGATTTTCCCAAAGCCATGAATGTAGCTAAACGTGGGAAGTAGATTCTCTGCAATCCTTAATTTTCTCTCTCTCTCTCTCTCTCTCTCTATTTGCTAAGAAAAGGCAAAGTTGCAGGTGGCTGCTAGTGAAGAGTACTGATGGTAAAACAGTCTGTGCTTTAGAGCTTACAAAGCACTTTCCACAACCAAGACCACATTGAAGCCACACAGCAGGCAGTGTAAGGCCAGGCGCAGTGGCTCACGCCTGCAATCTTAGCACTTTGGGAGGCCAAGGCAAGGTGGATTGCCTGAGCTTAGGAGTTGGAGACCAGCCTGAGCAAGAATGAGACCCTGTCTCTACTAAAAATGGAAAAATCAACCAGGCATTATGGCGGGTGCCTGTAGTCCCAGCTATGCAGGGGGCTGAGGCAAGAGTATCACTGGAACCCAGGAGTTTGAGGTTGCTTGTGAGCTATGACGCCACGGCACTCTACCCAGGGCCACAAAATGAGACTCCATCTCTAAAAGAAAAAAAAAAAAAAAAGCAGGCATTGTAGAGATCACCCACATTATCCAGCTAGATAAACAAGATACAGAAAGGTTAAGTGATATTCCAAATGTCATCAGTTCTGGTCGTTTGACCTCAAGACAATATCCCTCAGCTCTGAAGGCCTAGCCGTCTTTCACAGTTGATGTACACACTAAGCTCAGACGTACAGGAGATAGAGCAGTTTTCACGGCCAGAGACTATGACTTGTCTTCTTC
>CAUYRH010017777.1:0-22752 GCA_963574655.1 Perodicticus potto
CTTCGCAGATGATATGATTGTATATCTGGAAAACACCAGGGATTCTACTACAAAACTTTTAGAAGTGATCAAGGAATACAGCAATGTCTCAGGCTACAAAATCAACACCCATAAATCTGTAGCCTTTGTATATACCAATAGCCAAGCTGAAAAAACAGTCAAGGACTCTATTCCTTTCACAATAGTGCCAAAGAAGATGAAATATTTGGGAGTTTACCTAACAAAGAATGTGAAATATCTCTATAAAGAGAACAATGAAACTTTAAGAAAAGAAATAGCTGAAAATGTTAACAAATGGAAAAACATACCATGCTCATGGGCTGAAAGAATCAACATTGTTAAAATGTCTATACTACCCAAAGCAATATATGATTTCAATGCAATTCCTATGAAAGCTCCATTGTCATATTTTAAAGATCTCGAAAAAATAATACTTCGTTTTATATGGAATCAGAAAAACCTTGAATAGACAAGACATTACCCAGAAATAAAAAAAAAGCAGGAGGAATCAAACTACCAGAACTGAGACTCTACTATAAATCGATAGTGATCAAAACAGCAAGGTACTGGCACAAAAAACAGAGAGGTAGATGTTTGGAACAGAATAGAGAACCAAGAGATGAATCCAGCTACTTACCATTACTTGATCTTTGACAAGCCAATTAAAAACATTCAGTGGGGGAAAGACTCCCTATTTAACAAATGTTTCTGGGTGAACTTCCTGAAAACCCGTACAAGACTAAAACTGGACCCACACCTTTCACCATTAACTAAGGTAGACTCTCACTGGATTAAAGATTTAAACTTAAGACATGAAACTATCAAAATATTAGAACAAAGTTCAGGGGAAACTCTTAAATGAATCGGCCTGGGTGAATATTTTATGAGGAGGACTCCCCAGGCAATTGAAGCAGTATCAAAAATATACTACTGGGACCTGATCAAACTAAAAAGCTTCTGCACAGCCAAGAACATAGTAAGTATAGTAAGCAGACAGCCCTCAGAATGGGAGAAAATATTTGCAGGTTATGCCTCCAACAAAGGTTTAATAACCAGAATACACAGAGAACTCCAATGTATTAGTAAGAAAAGAACAAGTGATCCCATCTCAGGATGGGCAAAGAGAAACTTCTCTAAAGAAGACAGGCACATGGCCTACAGACACATGAAAAAATGCTCCATCCTTAATCATCAGAGAAATGCAAATCAAAACTACTTTGAGATATCACCTAACTCCAGTAAGATTAGCCCACATAACAAAATCCCAAAACCAGAGATGTTGGCGTGGATGTGGAGAAAAGGAAACACTTCTACATTGCTGGTGGAAATGCACACTAATACGTTCCTTTTGGAAGGATGTTTGGAGAATACTTAGAGATTTAAAAATAGATCTGCCATTCGATCCTATAATTCCTTTACTAGGTGTATACCCAGAAGACCAAAAATCACATTATAACAAAGACATCTGTATCAGAATGAAAACATTCTAGATTGTATATGAAACCTGCACATTGTACCCCTTGATTGCACTAATGTACGCAGCAATGATTTAATAAAAAAAAAAAAGAAGTTGAAAAGAAAGAAAAAATTCTGAAAAAAAAGAACATCTGTCAGCCAAAAACATTCCAAGCAGAGAAAAACTGAGAGGAATTACTATTAAATATCTTCACTGAAGGAACTTCTAAAAGATGTCCTTTTGCTTTTTTTATTCTCAGAAATGGTTGTTGTAGATAAAGGATGTCCTTCTGAAGTAGATAAGCTGACTCATGTGCAGTCCTATGAATATTAGGTCAACATAAAGAGGTGGTCAATGTAGGGAGGTAGTCTACTATGGAAGATCTACTGTATTTTTTTCTTTTTGGAGACAGTCTCACTTTGTCACCCTCGGTGGAGTGTTGTGGCATTACAGCTCACAGCAACCTCAAACTCTTGGGTTACGCGATTCTCCTGCCTCAGCCTTCCAAGTAGCTGGGACTACAGGTGCCTGCCACAATGCCCGGCTATTTTTTGTTGCAACTGTGATTGTTCTTTAGCTAGCCTGTGCTGGGTTCAAACCTGCCAGTCCCAGTGTATGTGGCTGGCACTGTAACCACTATGCTATGAGCGCCAAGCCTCTACTGTATATTTTTAAATTAAAAATCCATGATTTGGGGAGGAGGTAAGATGGCCATCTTGAGCGAGCTTTCAACATAGGCTCCCATCCAGAGAGAGAGACAATGACAGAATGAACTCAATGAAGCCAAAGGTCGTGAGCTGAGCTAAGAAAGACAATTAATGAATGCACATCATCACTGCTGAGGCAAGCTGCCACTCCAAGGAAACAAACTACAGGTACAAAACCCATCACCAAGAGGATAAGAGACTGCCTCCCCCGAGAGAGTGGCTCGTGGTGTACTCTCTACAAGCTAGTAGTGAACAGAAGACCTCTTATTCTACCCCACGGGAGAGAGCCACTAAACACCAGACTCCTTCTCTACAGAAGTCACCTGTGAGCCTGGGCATTCTCCTGTACAGCATAAAATTGAACAAATATATTCCCCACAATTCTGAACTCCCAGTCCACCCTTCCCCCCCTCACCTGGCGGTCTGAAAACCTGTCCCCAGAGTGTATGGCAATTCTTTGAGAGGCCTGGGCACTGCATGGGCTGCTGCACAACTGTGCGGAAGCAGTGGAAGTTGGGGGAAGCCGGGGGAGGGGGACAAGCAGGAGATAGAGAAGCACCACACCATGTATGCTATAGGCTGGGGCTTATGTCCAAGTCAGACTTTAGAGGAGCACTTCCCCAATTCTGCTGATCCCCGGGGGCCGGGCTTCAACACTATGGAGGTGCTGGTGTCAGAGTGCAGCCAGGGAAGAGATGCAGATTGTGTGGGAGAGAAATACACATGCTATGGTACCTGCTGGCAGGTGGAGGTACTAAAACCCAGAACGGACTCTGGTGGAGTACTACTCAGATTCTGTTGAGCACCAGAGGGAGCCAGGCTTCAACCCCTCAGGATTGATGGTGGCAGTGGGTATCAAGGGAGGAGGCACTGACTCCCCTTTGACTCTAGCAGGTGCATATCACAGGCACCATTGCTCACTGAAGAGAGCCAAGCCTCAACCCCACAGGGTTACCAGCAGCTGGGCATGGCTGTGTTGCAAGGCGGGTAAGGAGGTGCCAACCCTCCTGGACTGACTCTTTATCTGGGCAGGTCTTCCTGACTCTGTTAAGCACTGGAGGGAGCCAGACTTCATTCAGCCTCTTGGGTTATCTCAGTGGAGCTGCCTGTAGATCCCTACTGTATGGTTGCTAGAAAATTTTTGAAATCTCCTAGTGGAGCAGTGAGTCTGCTGCCTGGGACACTTGGATTGGAACTCTTGACCTGGGCTGTCCACCCAGGGACCCTCCAAGGTCAAATCATCATTGTGTTGTAGTTGGAGGAACTGATTCTCCTCCTCCAATTGTCACTAGTGGGGAGCAGAGTGTCTCGGTTGCTTATATCTCCCTCCAGTTGTGATTTCAACCTATATCCATGACTCAGTAGGATTAACTAGAGGATGGCTTCCTAAAAGACAGAGCCAGCTAGCACTATCACAGCAAGCAGGTCCTCAGAATCCTGCTTGCAGGTCTGAAATAGAACGTTTTAAAGCTGTAGGGGAAAAGCTACAATCACCAGTCCTAACTCTTTGGCAAAGGGCTGGTTAACTACCATTCCTGGGGCCCTCAATCCAATCTTACCCTACCAGTTTTGCTAGCCAAACTGTGGAAAATAATCATGGGGCAAAACCAGAGCAACAACTCTACAACATGAATAATCACAGTAAATCAACTCTCCCAAGGAATGAAAAGGAGATGCAACAGAAGATACCGTTCATAAACAAAAGGCTGAAATGTCAGAAACAGAATTCAGAATATAGATGGCAAATAAAACGAATAGAATGGAGGAAAAGACAGAAATAGAAATCCAAAGAGTTGTTCAAATGTAGTCTCAAGAAATTAATGAATTCAAAGACAAAGTCAGACAAAGGCAGAGCTCAAGGAAATGAAAACTTTATTGAAGGAACTCCAAAATATAGTATAATCCCTCAGTAATAGAGTTGACCAGGCAGATGAAAGGACTCTGAAATTGAAGACAAGGCTTTTGAACATTCCCAAATGCTCAAAGAGGCAGAGAAACGGAAATCAAAAAATGGTCATTCCCTGAACGAAATGCGGAATCACTCCATGAAATCTAACACTCAACTTAACAAGAATTCCTAAAGGAGAAGAGGATGGTCCTAAAGGCACAGATGCTCTCCTCCAAGATATTAAGGAGGAGAATTCCCCAAATATTGCAAGAGATAGAGAAATTCGGGTAGTAAATAGTTTCAAGACTCAATCCAAATAAAGCACATCCTAGACACATTGTAATTAACTTTTCCAAAGTTAATATGGAGGAGAAAATACTGCAAGCAGCCAGACCAATAAAACCAAGACCAAGAAAACCAATATCTACAAAGGGAGCAATATTACAATGACTGCAGATCTCTCAGCAGAAACCTTTCAAGCTGGAAGAGGATGGTCATCGACCTTCAATCTCCTACAACAAAACTTTCAGCACAAGATCCTGTATACACGTAAATTGAGTTTCATTTGTGATGGAGAAATCAAATACTTTACTGACATGCACACGTTGAGGAAATTTGTCATAACTAAACCAGCTCTCAGGGATATTCTCAGACCCATCTTTCATAATGATCAGCACAATGGTCTACCATGAAAATAAACTCACCTAAAAATTTTTGACGAAAACCTATCTTCCACAATGGTGAAAGGATTAAAAATATCTACTGGACATTTGAAAAACATGACCTCCAAAACACTACCATGCCTATCAATTCTCTCAATTAATGTGAATGGTTTAAATTGTCCTCTAAACAGGCACAGGTTGGCTGAATATATACAAAAATTCAGGCCACATTATCTGTTGCATACAAGAGTCTCATCTTACCTTAAAGGATAAAAAAAAGTCTCAGGGTGAAGGGCTGGACATTTACAATACAGGCAAATGGAAATCAGAAAAAAAGCAGAGGTTGCAATTTTATTTGCAGGTACAATAGGTTTTAAACCAACAAAGATAAGGAAAGATCAGGATGGACACTACATATTTGTCGAGGGAAACACTCAACGTGAACAGATTTTGATAATTAACATATGTGCACCCTACCTGAATGCTCCTCAATTTATAAAGCAAACTCAATCAGCTATGAATAATTTTATATCTTCCTGCAATATAATAGCTAGAGTTTTTAACACCACTATGTCAGTTCTGGATACCTCCTCCTAGAAGAAACTCAACAAAGAAATATTATACTTAAACTTGACCCAAGAACAAATGGACTTAACAGACATCTAAAGAATATTTTATGCTAATAAAACTGAATACACATTCTTCCCATCCCCACCAGATCATCCTCCAAAACTGATCATATCTTAGGACACAAGTCTAACCTCAGCAAATTTAAAAGAATAGAAATTATACCTTGTATCTTCTCAGACCATCATGGAATAAAAGCTGAACTCAATAGCAACAGGAATATTCATACTCATACAAAGTTATGGAAACTAAATAACTTTATGCTGAATGATAACTGGGTCAAAAATGAGATTAAAAAGGAAATTAACAAATTTTTGGAACAAAATGAGAATGAAGATACAAAGTATCAATACCTGCAGGATACTGCAAAGGCAGTCCTAAGAGGGGAGTTTATAATGTTGGAAGCTTTCATCAAGAAAACAGGAAAAGAGGAAGCCAACTTAATGCATCATCTCAAGCTACTGGAAAAGGAAGAACATTCCAACCCCAAACACAGCAGAATAAAAGAAACAACAAAAATTAGGGCAGAATTGAATGAAATTGAAAACAAAAGAATCATTCAGAACATCAACAAAACAAAAAGTTAGTTTATTGAAAAGATTAACAAAGTTGATAAACCTTTGGCTAGCCTCACCAGAAAGAAAAAAGCAAAATCTCCGATACTGTCAATCACTAATGATAAAAGAGAAATAACATCAGTCACCTCAGAAATTCAAAAAAAAAATCCCCAATGATTACTACAAAAAACTATTCTCAGAAATACGAGAATCTGGAGGAAATGAACCAATACCTAGAAGCACACCACCTTCCTAGACTCAGTCATAAAGAATTAAAATTTTTGTTTTGTTTTGTTTTGTTTTTAGTGGAGACAGAGTCTCACTCTATCGCCCTCGGCAGAGTGCTGTGGCATCACAAAGCTCACAGCAACCTCCAACTCCTGGGGTTAGGCGATTCTCTTGCCTCAGCCTACCAAAGGCTGGGATTACAGGCACCCACCACAATGCCTGGCTATTTTTTATTGTTGTTTTTGCAGTTTGGCCAGGGACAGATTTGAACCCACCACCCTTGGTATATAGGGCCAGAGCCCTTCCCACTGAGCCACAGGTGCCACTGCAAGAATTAAAAATTTTAAACAGACCTATATCAAGTACTAAAATAGCATCAACTATATGCAGTCTCCCCAAGAAGAAGAGGCCTGGACCAGATGGCTTCACTTCAGAATTCTACCAAACTTTAAAGAGCAACTAGTACCTATATTACATAACCTTTTCCAAAACACAGAGAAAGAACTACTTCCTAACACATTCTACAAAGCAAATATCTATCACCTTGATCCTCAAACCAGGAAATGATCCAACAAAGAAAGAAAATTATAGACCAATATTATTAATGAATATCGATGCAAAAATATTCAATAAGATCCTAGCAAACAGAATTCAATGACATATCAAAAAAATATACACCATGATCAAGTTGGTTTTATCCCAGGGTTACAAGGTTGGTTCAACATATGTAAATCTATAAATATAATACATCACATAAATAAAATAAAAACCAGCCAGGTGCAGTGGCTCATGCCTGTAATCCCAGCACTATGGAAGGCTGAGGAGGGAGAATTGCTTTAGCTCAGGAGTTCGAGAACTATTTGAGAGTGAGACCCTGACTCCTAATAAAATGGATATCAAAATAGTGTAATACTGACATAAAAATCAATAGGATAGAACTGAGAATCTGAAACTATAAAATAGTTTATATGTAGGACAATTTATTTTCCACATGACTATCAAGCCCATTCAATGCAGAATAATAGTCTCTTCAATAAATTGGGACAAATGGATTTCTGTATACAAAAGAATAAAATAAAGCTAGACCCCTGTTTTATAAAAACTGAAATATATAAACCTCTTATAAGAAACATGAAAGTAATTCTTTATGACATTGAATTTAGCAATGGCTTCTTTGATATGACACCAAAAGCACAAACAACAGAAGAAAAAATAGGTAAAGCACACTTCATCAAAATTTGAAACTTCTGTCTATCAGAGGATATTTTCAAGAAAATGAAAAGATAACCTAAAGAATGAAGAGAAAATATGTGAAAATCTTATAAGGAATTAATATCCAGAATATGTAAATAAATCCTACATTTCAACATTAAAATGATAAAACCCAATTTTAAAAACGGGCAAAGAAAACACTTCCCTAGAAAATATAAATAGCCAATAAGTACAAAAAATAGATGTTTAATATCATTAGTTATCAGTGAAATGTACATCAAAACAATAATAGGGTAGTATTCATTATGAAGTCTGTAATAAAATTCTGAAAAACAAAAAAGTATTGGTAAAAAAGGTGCAGCAACTATGAAAGACAATTTGGTGATTCCTCAAAAGGTTGAGCATAAAGTTATTTATGACACACAAATACCACTCTTACATATACACCAAAAAAACTGAAACCAGGTACTCAAACAAATATATGAACATACATGCTCACAGCAGCATAATTCATAACAGCAAAATTATGAAAACAGCCCAAGTGTCCACTGACAAATGAATACACAAAATGTGGTATATACATGCAATGGTGCTGTGGTCTCAATGTTCGTGCCCTCTCAAAATTCATGTGTTGAAATCTAACACAACTGTATTACCCCAACAACTATATTACCAAGTAGGGCATTTAAGAAGTTATTAGGGCATCAGAATTCTGCCCTTATGAACAAGATCAGTATCCTTACAGAAGAGGCTTGAGAGAGCTTACTTGTCCCTTCTGCTACATCAGGACCCCACTAGAAAATGCCACTGTTGGTGCAGAGTGAGCCCTCACCAGATAGCAAGTCTGCCAGCGCCCTCCACTCATACTTCCCAGGCTCTAGAACTGTGAGTTAAAAATTCCTGTTGTTCATAAACTACCTAACTAAGCTATTTTGTTATGGTACCTGAACATATTAAAATAAATGGAATCTATTATTCAGCCATAAAAACCAATGAAGTTCCATATATATATGCTACAACATTCACAAACCTTGAAGATATTATGTTAGGTGAAAATAGGTACAAAAGATTATTATAGGATTTTACTTACATGAGATAATTAGAATAAGCAAAATCATAGAGATAGAAAATAAAGTGGTAGTTGCCAGGATCTAGGGGTGGGGAAATGGAAAGTTACTGCTTCATGGATATAAAGTTTCTCCTTGAGATAATGAAAAAATATCTGAAATAAGGTGTAGTGTAGTGCAACACTGTGAATGTAAGTACTGTAGTTTTAACACATTACGTGCCATGTTAGTTGTATTTCACTCATGCTAGTTTTGAGCCTGGGGCCTCCTGATGCATATAGAGCTGGAGGATAGGTAGGAAGGTCCACAGCGTGCCTGCCCGCCATGAAACCTTTCTTCATTGTTTTCACTGCCAATCAAAACATGTAACTCACACACAGTAATAATTAAAAGTAACAAATTTTTCATTAAATTAGAAAGAAGTTTTTATTCTATTGTCATAATAAAAAACCATTGCCCAAGGGAAAAAAAAATTCTAGTATGTCAGTCAATGTGTTAAAAATAGGCCCTGATACCACAGACAAGCAGAGATTTACATAACAAGATAGAAGGTAATCACCAAACACCAAAAGATTCACACCAGGAAGGACATCTGCAAAGACACATAGTAGAAAAGAAAGGAGAAAATTCCGCAAGTAGCAAGACAAAAGCAACAAATAACCTACAAAGAAAAACCCATCAGGCTAACTGCACAGCTTCAGCAGAAACCTTATAAGCTGAAGAAACAGGGGCCTAGAATTTTGTATCTTGCAAAACTAAGCTTCACAATTGATGGAGAAATTAACTCCTTTCCAGATGAGCAAACACTGAGGGAATTTACCATGAGCATACCAACTCTGCAAGAAGTATTTGGAACTGCATTATACATGAATCAGAGTAACAGATACCCACCAGTGTAAAATCATCCAAAAAAACTAGAAAACTCACAACTCTTATGAAACAATAGCACAAGAGAGAAAACAAAGCAATAAGGTACTACGCAACATGATGAGCAGATCAACATCCCATATATCAATTCTATCACTCAATATTAACAGTCTGAATAACCCTCTCAAAACACACAGACTGGGTGAATGGATGGAAAAACCCAACCCAACTACATTGTTTCTCTGGGAAAGTCTTAACAACAAAGACGCACACAAACTCAATATGAAAGAACTAAAAAAAACCTACAAAAATGAATATCAAAAGAGGGCAGGCAAAGCCATTCTCACATGAGATAAAACTGACTTTACATTAAGTAAAAGACAAAGTAAAAAAAAAGACAAAGAGGATCATTTTATAATGGATGGTAAAGGCAGCAACCTATCTATGTACCTAACATGGAAGCTCCCAAGTACATATTTTACTACAGCTAAGTAAACAAACAGCACCCTCATAACCACAGGGACCTCAACACCCCACTGTCAGAGCTGGCTAAGTCATCAAAGCAGAGAATAAATACAGAAACAATAGACTTAAACTGGACTGTAAATCAAATAGACCTAAGAGACATTTACAGAACATTCTACCAAAAAACTATGGAATATATTACATTCTTCTCATCACCACATGGGACATTCTCCAGAAAAAAATGTCTCAACAAAATCAAACTTATACAGTGAGTGGTATTAATTAATATTTCTTTAGATCACAGTGACATAAAACCAGAAATCAATCACAAGGAAAACACCCAAATCCACACAAAGCCATGGAAATTAGACAACATGCTGCTGAATAATTATTAGATCAAGAATTATATTAAGATGGAAACCAAAGATTCTTTGAACTGAACAACAAAAGAGACACAAGCTATCAAAATCTATGGACTCAGGAAAAGAGCTCCTTCAGGGAAAATGCACAGCCTTAAATGCCTACATCAAAAACACAGAAAGATCACAAATTAACAAACTAATGTCACATCTCAAGGAACTAGAAAAGGAAGAGCAAACCAAACTCAAAGCCTGCAGAAGAAAAATTAAAACAGATCAAAGCAGAAGTAAATGAAAAGGAAAAAGCCAAAATAATACAAAGGATAAATGAAACAAAATGGTTCTTCGAAAAGATAAACAAAATTGACAGACCTCTTGCTAGATTAATCATAATAGAAGAGAAGTGACCCAAATAAGCTCAAGCAGAAATGAAAAAGGAGAGATTACGATACCACAGAAATACAAATCATCATCTGGGAGCAGTACACCCATCTACAAAAATACAGTAGAAAACACAAGGAAATGGATAAATTTCTGAGAACATATAGCCTCCCAAGACCTAATCAGAAAGAAATAGAACTCATGAACATATCAGTAAAGAGTATTGAGATCGAAGCAGTAATAACAAACCTTCCAACAACAACAACAAAGCCCTGGATGAGATGGATTCACAGCCAAAATTTTCCAGATATACAAAGAAGAGCTTCTACCCATAATGCAGAAATTATTCCATAACATGAAAAAGGAGGGAATCCTCCCAACTCATTCTACGAAGACAGTATCATCTTGACACCAAAGCCAGGAAAGAACACGACCATAACAAAAAAAACTAAAGACCAATATCCCTTATAAATACAGATGCAAAAATTCTCAATAAGATGGTAGCAAACTGAATTCAACAGCACGTGAAAAATAAAAAAAAATACACTATGACCACACAGCCTTCATCCCTGGGACACAAGGATGGTTTAACATATGTAAATGAATAAATGTAAATCACCACATAAACAAAAGTAAAAACAAGGACCATATACTCATCTCATCTCAATGGATGCAGAAAAAATATTCATCAATATCCAGCACATTTTCATGATAAAAACCCTCAACAAACTAGGCATAGAAGGGACATATCTCAAAATACAAAAGCTGTATATGAGAAATCCACAGCCAACATCATAATGAATAGGGGAAAACTGAAAGCATTCCCCCTAAATATTACAACAAGACAAGGGAGTCCACCATCACCAATTCTATTCAATATAGAGCTAAAAGTCCTAGCCAGAGATATCAGACAAGAAAAAGAAACAAAGGGTATCCAAATTAGGGAAAAGGAAGTCAAACTATCACTTTCTCTGAAAGTATGATGTTGCATTCAGAAAATCCCCAAAACTCCAACAAACTACTAGAATTGATAAATAAATTCAGCAAAGTTTCTGGTTACCAAGTCAATGTACACATATATGCCAATAACAGTCAAGCTGAGGTCAACTCAAACACTCAGTACCATTCACAAGAGGTACAAAGAAAATAAAATACCTAGAAATATACTTCACCAAAGAAGTAAAAGATCTCTACAAGGAGAATTACAAAGTACTGAGGAAAGAAACCTCTGACACAGACAAATGGAAAAACACATTATGCTCATGGATCACTAGAATCAACAGTTAAAACATCCATCCTGCCCAAAGTGATTTGTGGATTCAATATAATCCCCATCAAAATAACAATGTCATATGTCAAAGATCTAGAATAAGTAATTCTTCCCTTTGCTTAGAACCATAAGAGAACCCAAATAGCCAAAGAAATCTTAACAAAAAGAAAGAATCTGGAGCCATCACATTATCATACTTTATAATATACTACAAGGCTATCCTAACCAAAACAGTACAGTACTGCTATAAAAATACAGATACAGACCAATGGAACAGAAGAGAAAAAGGATGCAAAATCATCCATATATGTAGGAAAATGTCTTCTAGATATTGGCCTAGGCTAAGAATTTATGACTAAGACTCCAATGAGCAACAAAAGCAAATACATGGGATTTGATTAAAAATAAAAAGCTTCTGCATAGCTAAGGAAATAATCAACAAAGCAAATAGACAACCTACAGAATGGGAGGAAATATTCACAAACTATACATCCAGTAATACACAGAATCTACAAAGAACTCAAGCAAATGAGCAAGAAAAAAAATAACCCAATTAAAAAGTGGGCAAAAGAAATGAACAGAAGCTCTCCAGGGAAGAAAAACAAATGGCCAATAAACATGAAAAAATGGTCAATGTCACTACTCACTGGGGAAATTTGAAAAATAAAACCACAATGATGGCTGGGTTCCCATAGCTCAGTGGTTAGGGTGCCAGGCACATACTCTAGGGCTGATGGGTTAGAACCTGGCCCAGGCCTGCGAAACAAACAACAACAACAAAAAAAAATAGTCAGGCATTGTGGCAGGCGCCTATAGTCCCAGCTACTAGGGAGGCTGAGGCAAGAGAATCATTTGAGCCCAAGAGTTGGAGGTTGCTGTGAGCTGTGATGCCACAGCATTGTATTGGGGGTGACAAAGTAAGACTCTGTCTCCATAAAAAGAAAAAAAGAAAAAGAAAAAACCACAATGATGTATCACCTCACCCCAGTTAGCATAGTTTTTATTAATAGGTCCAAAAACAACAGACCCTGGTGTGGATACAGAGAGAAAAATACATCTTATTCACTATAGAAAAAGAATAGAGATTCCGGCCAGGCGCAGTGGCTCACACCTATAATCCCAGAACTGTGGGAGGCTGAGGCAGGTGGACTGCTTGAGCTCACAAGGCTTGCTTTGAGACCAGCCTGAGCAAAAACAAGACCCCATCTCTACTAAAAACAGAAAAAACAGGCAAGAGGATTGCTTGAGCCCAAGAATTGGAGGTTGCTGCGAGCTATGATGCCACAGCACTCTACCCAGGGGGACAGCTTGTGACTGCCCCCCCAAAAAATAATAATAATGAAGATTCCTCAAAAAACTATAAGTAGATGTACCATTTGATCTAGCAATACCCATTACTGAGTATCTTCCGAAAGATGTCATTTTATCAAAAAAAAAACACCTGTACCTGGTTAATGCAGCACAGTTCACAATGGCACAGACGAGGAATCAACCCAAATGTCTATCAATTCATGAGTGGATTAATGATATTTGGTATGTGTGTATCATGAAGTACTGCTCAGCCATAAAAAAGGGTGAATTAATCCCTTTTGCAACAATTTGGATGTAACTGGAAACCATTATCAAAGTATCTAAAGAATTGAAAAATAAATACCACATACTCTCTATGAAATTGGAACTAACCAATGAGCAAACATATACAGAGTGAGAAGTAAAAATCAACAGAAATCAAACAGGATGGAGGGGAAGGAGAGGAAGTGAAAAGAACTACCTAGTAGGTATAAAGAACACACTAATAGGCATTACTCAAACATTACAAATGTGATCTATGTAACCAAAATATTTTTAAATCAACAAGTTACAGAAGAAATAAAAAAGAGCTAATATAATCCTTCTCAAACTCTTCCTAAAAACTAAATGAGAGGAAATATTTCCAAATTCATTTTATAGGCCAGTATTATTCTGATACTAAAGCCAGAGAAGTACACTATCTCTATAAGAAAAGAAAATTACAGGCTAACATCCCTGATGAGATGCACAAATCCTCAACAAAATACTCATAAACTGAATCAACAGCTGATGAAAACAGTATTTACCATAATCCAGAGAAATTTTCCCAGAGATGCAAGAATGGTTCCACATATGCAAATAAATGATACATTCTAACATAACAAAGGGGAAAAGTATGATCATTTGATAATAGTAGATACAAAAAAGCATTTGACAAATTTCTTTTTTTTCTTTTAAAACTTCAAGTTTATTGTAATCTTGAATATATAATTAGATATGTCCTGTAGTTATTTGGTCAAAGGCCAAAAAAAATTTATTTATTTATTTATTTATTGAGATAGAGTCTCACTATATTGCCCTCTGTAAAGAGCCGTGATGTCACAGCTCACAGCAACCTCTAACTCTTGGGCTTAAGCAATTCTCTTGTGGTTGCAGTTGTCATTGTTGTTTGGCAGGCCAGGGCTGGATTTGAACCCATTAGCTCCGGTGTATGCGGCTGACACCCTAGCCACTGAACTACAGGTGCTGAGCCTTTTTTTTTTTTTTTATTGTTTGGGATTCATTGAGGGTACAAAGAATTAGATAACAATGACTGCAGTTGTTAGGTAAAGTCCCTCTTGTAACTGTGTCCCATATCCATTCATGATAAAAACTCACAATAGTTAGATATAGAAGGAAGGAACTGGACCAATAACAAGCCCACAGCTAATATTATACTCAACAATGAAAAACTGAAAACTTCCTTTAAGAGCAGGAATAAAACAAGGATGCCCATTCTCACCACTTCTACTCAAGATAGTACTAGAAGTTCTAGCCAGAACAACTAGGCAAGAAAAAGAAATAAAAGGCATCCTAATTGGAAAGGAAGAGATATAACTGTCCTTCTTTGCAGATGATATGGTCTTGTATATGGAAAATAATAAAGACTACCTCAAAAAAAGTTGGAATAGGCCCGGTGCCCATAGCACAGTGGTTACAGTGCTGGCCACATGCATGGAGGCTGGTGGGTTCAAACCCAGCCTGGGTCAGCTAAAACAACAATGGTAACTGCAACAACAACAACAACAAAAAACAAAATAGCTAGGTGTTGTGGTGGGTGCCTGTAGTCCCTGCTTCTTGGGATGCTGAAGCAACAGACTCGCTTAAGCCCAAAAGTTTGAGATTGCTGTGAGCTGTGATACCATAGCACTCTACTGCGGGCAACAGAATGAAATTCTGTCTTAAAAAAAAAAAATTTAGAATAAATTCAATAAAATGGCATGACAAAAATCAGTAGCATTGCTATACAATAAAAAACTATCTGAAACAGAAATCAAGACTACAACTCCATTTAGATTAACATCAAAAATAAATAAATAGGGAATGTACTTCACCAATGAGAAATGTCAGTATTGTGAAAACTATAAAAGATTGCTGAAAGGTACTAAAGAAGAAACAAATAGACATCCCATGTTCATAGATTAATATCGTTAAAATGACCATACAACCAAAAGAAAAATCTACAGATTCAATTAAAAAATTCCGTATTTTTCATACAAATAGAAAAACAATCCTATAATTTAAACAAAATAAGAAAATACCCAGAATAGCAAAAGGGATCTTAAGCAAAAATAACAAAGCTGGAGGCCTCAGACTACCAGATTTGAAAATATACTGTAAAGCTGTGCAATTATAACAGTAGGATAATGGCATTAAAACAGACATAGATAAATGGAACAAAAAGGACAGAAAGCCCCAAATCCACATATTAATGGTGGGCTGATCTTTGTGGGGTGCAACACACATTTGCACGCCCACATTCACTGCAACATTTTTCACAATAGGCAAGAAATGGGTGAACCAGAATGTCGTTCACACCAGATGATGTGATAAAGAATATGAGGTATACACATACTTCTGTGTAGCCTTATAAAGGAAGGGAATCTTGTGCCTCAAATACATTATGCTAAATGAAATAAGCCAGTCAAAAAGGATAAATATTATATGATTCCATGTACATGAAGTATCTAAAATAGTCAAAATCATGGAAACAGAAAATAGAAAGGTGATTATCAAAGCCTGAAGATATGAGTAAGAGGTAATTAGTGGGAAGAGAGTTTCCATGTTGTAGATCTACAGATCTATTTGTGCCATAATGTGAATATACTTAATATTATTGCACTATACATACAAAAACTGTTAAGATTTAATGTTAGTGTTTTTTAACCACAATTTAAAAATCTTGAAAAAAAGTTGAAATAGCAAATTTCAGTTTATATATATATCACCATAATAAAATAAGAAAAAAAACCCAAAAATCAAGGAGTATACAGATAATTCCTATCTAGCATGCATAGGGACTGTGTGGCCATCTTCTACACAAGTGATACGGAAAGAAATTTCTGAGATATAAGGTTGTAGGGGAGAAGGACATAATTTTTTTTTCCTTTTTATAAAGGAAAAGAGGGTGGGATAGAGAGATTCTGTATATATACTTATATGTGTGTGTGTGTGTGTATAGATAAACATGAATTATAATCATTTTACCTCTACATAATTGAAAATAATTTGAAAGCCTAACAATACCAAGTGTTGGCAAAGATTTAAATCAATACAATGTTCATACCTCACTGATAAGGCAATCATCCAAGGATGTAACCTCTTTGAGAAGCAATTTAGTAATTTACAGTTAAGTTTTGTGCATCTGGCTCGGTGCCTGTGGCTCAAGCGGCTAAGGCGCCAGCCATGTACACCTGAGCTGGCGGGTTCGAATCCAGCCTGGGCCCTCCAAACAACAATGACGGCTACAACCAAAAAATGGCCTGGCATTGTGGCAGGCGCCTGTAGTCCCAGCTACTTGGGAGGCGGAGGCAGGAGACTCGCTTGAGCCCAGGAATTGGAGGTTGCTGTGAGTGTGATGCCACAGCACTCTATCCAGGGTGACAGCTTGAGGCTCTGTCTCAAAAAAAAAAAAAAAAAAAACAAAAGTAGTGAGACATTAAGAAGTAAAGCAAAATATGAAGAGTCATAATGGCATAGAAGTTGGTGAATTTAAAATTTGGTTTAGAAAAACAAAAGAGATGATTTAAGATCAATTGCCCTCCGAGGCTATAGTAGAAGGTGAAATAGATTGCTGTGAGCACTAGTTGGAAGAGAGATTCTCAGCCGTGTGTCCACTGGGATACAGCACATAAAACTTCGTTTTATACAGGCAAGAGCAGTGGTTCTCAACCTTCCTAATGCCGTAGCCCTTTAATATAATTCCTCATGTTGTGGTGGCCCCCAACCATAAAATTATTTTCTTTGCTACTTCATGTAATGTAAATATCTGATATACAGGATGCATTTTCATTGTTACAAAGGGATCGCCACCCACAGGTTGAGAACCTCTATGCAAGAGGATATTGCTCATTACCTCACATTGTGTACAGGTGAACAGAAGGTCAGGAGTGACTGGCCTAACAGGTATAGAAAGAAGTGGGATTGACTCAGCACCTGTAGCTCAAGCGGCTAAGGCACTAGCCACATACACCAGAGCTGGCAGGTTCGAATTCAGCCCAGGCCTGCCAAAACAACAATGACAACTACAACCAAAAAATAGCCAGGTGTTGTGGCAGGCGCCTGTAGTCCCAGCTACTTGGGAGACTGAGGCAAGAGAATCGCTTAAGCCCAGGAGTTGGAGGTTGCTGTGAGTTGTGATGCCACAGCACTCTACCAGGGCAACAGCTTGAGGCTCTGTCTCAAAAAAAAAAGGAAAGAAAAGAAAGAAGTGGGATTGAGTTTAACTATAGGCAAAACAAAGAAAAGAAAAAATAACAACTGTTGGACTGTTGCTCAAGCAAAAGGGCTCAAGAATAATGTATTAAAGATAGCCAGGGCGGCACCTGTGGCTCAAGGAGTAGGGCACGGGCCAAAACTGCAAAAAAAATAAAAAAGATAGCCAGGCACAGTTGCTCACTCCTTCAATCCTAGCACTCCGGAAGACCAAGGCAGAAGGATCACTTGAGCTAAGGAGTTCAAGACCAGCCTGAGCAAGAGCAAGACCCTATCTCTACTAAAAATAGAAAAATTAGCCAGGTATTATAGCATGCATGTGTAGTCCCAGCTACTCAGAAGGCTGAAGCAAGAAGATTCCTTGAAACCAGGAGTTTGAGGTTGCTGTGAAATAGGCTGAGGCCATAGCACTCTAGTCTGATAGAGTGAGACTCTGTCTTTTTTTTTTCCTTTTTTTAAGTCATATATACATAGATCATGAATACATTTATGCCTGTGTGGGATTCCATGTGTTGATTCTTTGTACAAATCGGAGTGCTTACATCCAACCAACCAATCAACATAGCTTTCATCTCATTCCCTTAATCATTGCTTTAAGACATTTGTGTTCTATACTTGATAGATTTGACTTGTACCCTCGCAATATTTTCCATAGGTGTGGTACCACTGTTCACCCTCCCTCCATCTAACCACTCCCCTTCTTTCCTTCATCCTGGGCTATAGTTGTGATTCATCTTTCATACGAAAGTGTGAGTGTTTATAAATTGGTTTCATAATAGTACTGAGTACATTGGATATTTTTTTTCCATTCCTGAGATACTTTACTAAGAAGAATATTTTCCAGCTCCATC
The DNA here is from genome assembly GCA_963574655.1 of Perodicticus potto. Taxonomy (NCBI): domain Eukaryota; kingdom Metazoa; phylum Chordata; class Mammalia; order Primates; family Lorisidae; genus Perodicticus; species Perodicticus potto. Next base: position 18,361 of record CAUYRH010017777.1, read on the forward strand.
CAGGTAAACATAAAAGAGATAAAGTCTCCATCTTTTTTTAATGCCACATAGTATTCTATGGTATACATATACCACAATTCATTAATCCATTCATGGGTCAGTAGGCATTTGGGCTTCTTCCATGACTTGGCAATTATGAATTAAGCTGCAATGAACAATCTGGTGCAAATATCTTTGTTGCAGAGTGATTTTATACACCTAGTAGAGGAATAGTCTCACTATGTCGCCCTCAGTAGAGTGCCGTGGCATCACAGCTCACATCAACCTCAAACTCTTGGACTTAAGTGATTTTCTTACCTTAGCCTCCCAAGTATCTGAGACTATAGGCGCCCGCCACAACGCCCAGCTATTTTTTGTTGTTGTTGCAGTTGTCGTCGTTTTAGCAGGCCCAGGCTGGGTTTGAACCCTCCAACCCTGGTGTATGTGGCCAGAACCCTAGCCACTGAGCTGCGGGTGCCAAGCCAGAGACTCTGTCTTTAAAAAGAAAAGAAAAGAACAAAGAAAACAAAAGCAAAAAAGAATAATATATTAAAAAATTGCAGAGAAGCAGTTAGTATGTGGGTTCAGGAGAATATTTTGCAGAGCACACTTTTTTCCTGGAACTAGATGCACAGTCATCATGAGAAGATTGGCCCAAAGACCAAGAACTAAGAGTTAGCCAACTGGCAAAGTAATGAAAACAGCTTGAAACTATAAAAGGTCAATTCAACAAGAAAAGTGGTATTCTACTGGATTCTTTGTCTAGGCTGAATATTTATAATTTATTTGTATGTAGTTCATCTAAAAAAATTCCTCAGTCTTTAATAAAAATAAACTTTCTGTGTTTTATTACATTATACTAGATAGTAAGTTCTTAAGAGTAGAGAACATGTTTTAATCATTTTTATGTCCACTAATCTACTTCACAGATTCATAGAACCCATCTAGTGTTTTCCAGAACATGTGATTGTGATATGCTGAAGGCTCCATATAAGTGAACTCAGGATTTAATGTGGAAATGTGAAGTAGCTTAATACAAATGGTAGTAATAGAAGTGACTTAGCAATGAATGTAAAGGGCCATTTTTCCTTATAGCACCTCTGTTAATTTCATTGGTGTTTATTTAAAAATGTCTGGTATTTTTCGCAGGAGGCACACTGTCTTAAGGAAATTTTCTGTGTGTATATAAGTTGTGTTTCTATGAATTCTCAGTTTCCTCCAAGGTATATTTTTTTCTAAATTCAGGCTGTCATTTATACAGTTATCAGGACAAACTCAGAAAATGTCATTTTCACTTGTTATCTGTCCTTAAAGAGGATAGCAGTTTAACTGAAATAGACTGCTGTTTTAGAAATCGAAGTCAGTAGAAACCTAACTTTCTAATTAGGTTTCTGACCATTACTATCCAATCCAATTGTCAGTAGCTATTTATCTTTACAGACATTAAAGTAAACCATTATTAGGAAGATAGAATCTTTCTTTTCTTAATTTCATAAAATGAAATTAATGACATAGTATTAGAGTAAATAGTTTTAGTTTTTATGCTTAAATTGGGGGACCTTAGATTATATTTCTTAAACATTGGTGTCTTAGTGACTTATGATGATACCTTAGGGAGTTTGAGTTTAGCTTAGGAACGTATAATTTTAGAACAGACAGGCCAGGCTGGGTAGGATGAGTGAGGACAGCACTGCACTGAACTAAGGCAAGAAAAGGAGTACTCTTTGGGCCCTTAAAGTGAATTGCTGTGTAGACTGTGTGGAGCTATGACACCTGTACTGATTGCTGTGTAGACTATGTGGAGCTATAACACCCGTGCTGATCCCAAGCTGAGATATTGCCTTGTTTGAAGGAGCCTGTTCTGGCTTGGCGCCCGTAGCTCAGTGAGTAGGGCACTGGCTACATACACCCAAGCTGGCGGGTTCGAGCCCCGCCCGGGCCTACTAAAACAACAATGAGAACTGCAACCAAAAAATAGCGGGAATTGTGGTGGGTGACTGTGGTCCTAGCTACTTGGGAGGCTGAGGCAATAGAATCACTTAAGCCCAAGAGTTTGAGGTTTCTATGAGCTGTGATGCCATGGCACTGTACCCAGGGGGACACAGTGAGACTCTGTCTCAAAAAAAAAAGGGCAGCGCCTGTGGCTCAGTAGGTAGGGCGCCGGCTCCCTATACTGAGGTTGGCAGGTTCGAACCCAGCCCCGGCCAAACTGCAACAAAGAAATAGCCGGGCGTTGTGGCGGGCACCTGTAGTCCCAGTTACTCGGGAGGCTAAGGCCAGGAGTTGGAGGTTGCTGTGAGCTGTGGGACGCCACGGCACTCTACTGAGGGTGATAAAGTGAGACTCTGTCTCCACAAAAAAAATTTAAAAATTAAAAAAAAAAAAAAAATGAAGGAGCCTCTGCTAAGGGTTCATGTAAGGGTTCCAGAAGCTTATATCATAAAGGCCAACATGGTATCTATATTACATTCTCATTTCAATTACTATTGATTTTTTTAAATCTCTAATTATTTTATAAATTGTAAACTTGTTGAACTAGTTAAGAGCTTTTGAGTCATTTTGAGTCAACTCAATTTAAGAACTTTTGAAGCAAGTGACAGCCAAGTAGGGACATTTAGGGTACCCAATAACTTGACTAAAACCTTTTAGCCATCATGGTCATTTTGGTTATTTTTTTAGGGTAGGGTTTTTGGGTTTTTTTGTTTTTTTTTTTGTAGAAACAGAGTCTCACTCTATCGCCCTCGGTAAAGTGCTGTGGAGTCACAGCTCACAGCAACCCCCAGCTCTTGGGCTCAGGCGATTCTCTTGCCTCAGCCTCCGGAGTAGCTGGGACTACAGGCGCCCGCCACAACCCCTGGCTATTTTTTGATGCAGTTCAGCCGGGGCCGGGTACAGTTTAAGTTTTTTATTTTTTTTTAAGACACAGAGTCTCACTTTGTCACCCTTAGTAGAGTGCCGTGGCGTCACAGCTTACAGCAACCTCCAACTCCTAGGCTTAGGCCATTCTCCTGTCTCAGTCTCCCGAGTAGCTGGAACCACAGGCGCCCGCCGCAATGCCCGGATATTGTTTGTTTGCAGTTTGACCTGGGCCGAGTTTGAACCTGCCACCCTTGGTATATGGGGTTGGCACTCTGCCAACTGAGCCACAGGCACCACCCTAAGTTTTTAATATTATTCTTGTGTTATTTAATTTACCTTCATCATATAGGTAGGTTATAGATAGGAATTATATACTTCAAAAGAAGCATAGAGGCTTGGCGCCTGTGGCTCAACGGGCTAAGGTGCCAGCCACGTACACCTGAGCTGGCGGGTTCAAATCCAGCCCGGGCCCGCCAAACAACAATGACGTCTGCAACCAAAAAATGGCCAGGCGTTGTGGCGGGTGCCTGTAGTCCCAGCTACTTGGGAGGCAGAGGCAGGAGACTCGCTAGAGCACAGGAGTTGGAGGTTGCTGTGAGCTATGATGCCACGGCACTCTACCCAGGGTGACATCTTGAGGCTCTGTCTAAAAAAAAAAAAAAAAAAAACCCTCCTGGCCTGGCATGGTGGCTCACGCCCATAGTCCCAGCGCTGTGGGAGGCTGAGGCAGGAGGATTTCCCAGTGCTCACAGAGTTCGAGACTAGCATAAGCATGAGTGAGCCAAAGTAAAAGACCTCGTCTCTACCACCAGGAAAGAACACCTCCGGGTATTGTGGCAGGCACCTGTAATCCCAGCTACTTGGGAGGCAACTGGCACGAGGAATCACTGCAAGGAAGGACAATGGATAAAAAAACAAGGAAACTAAAAAGAGTGCAAGCCAACTGAAATTAAAAAAGCAAAATAAAAAAAAACATTTTTTTTTTAAATTAATGAAAATAAATCAGTTATGGGTTTCTTTGTTTTTTTGTTTGTTTGTTTGTTTTAGGGACAGAGTCTCACTTTATCACCCTCGGGAGAGTGCTGTGGCATCACACAGCTCACAGCAACCTCCAACTCCTGGACTTAGGTGATTCCCTTGCCTCAGCCTCCCGAGCAGCTGGAATTACAGGTGCCCGCCACAACGCCTGGCTATTTTTTTTTATTGGAATTTGGCCGGGGCCGGGTTTGAACCTGCCACCCTCAGTATATGGGACCGGCACCCTACCCACTGAGCCACAGGCACTGCCCCAGTTATGTTTTTTAAATACATAAAATGCAAGAATTACCAGGTCATTTAAGTTCTATTAATCTTATTTTCGTGTTACATTCAATAATTAACACATTTTAATCTACATTTTAGGACATGCTATGTAATTTTTTTTTTTTTTTTGAGACAGAGCCTCAAGCTGTCACCCTGGATAGAGTGCTGTGGCATCACAGCTCACAGCAACCTCCAACTCCTGGGCTCAAGCGAGTCTCTTGCCTCCGCCTCCCAAGTAGCTGGGACTACAGG
>CAUYRH010017780.1:0-23055 GCA_963574655.1 Perodicticus potto
TTGAACTCTTCAAGGTGGAGAGCTTAAATCCTCCTTAGCCTGCTTAGGAGACATTTTAAATTGCTAACTTGGGCTAAGCAGAAGCTTTCCCAGGAAAGCGCTGTGGCTGGGATCACTCCTTAAATGGCTATCCACTTACCCAATGTGCCAAAACCAATCTTGCCCTATGCCCCTGAGGGCTAAGGCTGCGAGGCATCTCAGTCCCCGCCTTTAGGCTGCTCAGTCACTAGATTACTGGCTCCCGCCCGATGCCTGTTCTGTGACCCTGAGGGTGGAGCTTGCCAGGGCAGTTTTCCCACAATGGCTCCACACAACCCATCACCAGATACTGGCAGCTCCGTCTGGCTCAGTGGCCCAGTCTGGGACCCCAGACAACACTCAAAACCCCTACACTCCTGCCCAAGTTCTCCCAAGGCAGTTCACCCGAGTGCCAAGCTCAAAAGAAACCCAAACAGCTCACAGGCAAGGACTTTCCAGCCTACAGTCCCACTGTTGCCCCACCCACAGCCACTGACAGGATCAGACCGAATGAACAGATGCAACCACTTGCCCAGTCTCTGCTGCTTTTGCCTTCCTCAGGGTGTCCAGAAGCCTCACCGTGTCTCCCTGTGTCCCCAAGTGGAAGTTCCTGGGCAGATCCCACCTGCCAGAGATGCCTGAAGTCCTCTTTCCCCAGTCTCACCGTGCCCAGCTGCAAGGAAGCTGTTACTCGGCTGCCATCTTGCTCCACCCTCTTTAAACTTAATTTCTATTTCTGAGTCTATACATGTTTGCTTTGTAGTATTGCAGAAGTTTCCCAAAGTAGGTTGTTTATAATCTTCTGAGAATTTTAATAACACCTTGATATGCTTTATTGTAGTGTCCTTACATGATGTAAAGTAGTTCCTGTCCTAGACACAGACTGGAGCATTAATTTTGGTACAGGAGCTATAAGGACATGCTTTGGGGATGGATGGTCAAGCCCTGAGCTTGGTGTTGCCTCCACACAAAGCCCATAGTGTACAGGTGAGGAACCTGCAGCCTTAAGGCCACCTGTGGCCTTCTGCGTCCTCAAGTATAGCCTTTTGACTGAATCCAAATTTTGTAGAACAAATCCATTTATTTTTATTAATACATTTTTATTCATCTTTTATATTTTAATTTTATTTTTAAAATTAATGTATTTAAAATACCAAAGAATAAAATAAATTTCAAAAATATAATGCTCCTGTATTGACCATCACAATTAGAATATTTTGTGACCCATAAGGGCTGCATTGCTGGCTGCTATGCTCCTGATTTAGTTCTAACTTCCCTTGCCTGACTAGCACCATTACCACATGTCGCTGACTGGTGAGAGTTTATAGGGCTGAGTATGTCAGTCCATTATCATTTTTTGACAGCATGCACTATGTTTCTGTTGCACAGTTTGACAGTATTTCTTAATTCTGTCTGTGTAACAGCCCATCATGTCAAAGTAGACCAAGAGAATGCTGAAGGAAGAAAACAAATGTTTGAAAATGAGGATTGGGAATTGCAATATTATCTTCTTTCTTTGAACCACAGGTACCACCAGAATTTTTTGGTTATAGGCCTTAGATTTGTGCTATTTTTTTTTTTTTTTTTGCAGTTTTTGACTATCTTCTTTCTGATAAAAGATAATGTGATTCACCTGCTTTGTGATACTTCAATATCAACATTAAAGAAATTCAATGCTTTAATTAAGCTAAAAAGCTTCTGCACAGCTAAGGACACAACAATTAAAGCAAACAGACAACCTTTACAATGAAAAAAGATATTTGCATGTTATGAATCTGACAATGGTGTGATAACTAGAATCTATAAAGAACTCAAATTAATCAATAAAAAAAGAGCAAACAATCCCATCTATCACTGGGAAAGATACATGAACAGAACCTTCTCTGAGGAAAACAGATGAATGGCCAACAAACATATGATCATATAATCATATAATCATATAATCATCAGAGAAATGCAAATTAAAATCACCCTGAGATATCACCTAACCCCCATCAGAATAGCCCACATCACAAAGTCTGAAAGCTGCAGATGCTGGCGCAGATATGGAGAGAAGGGAACACCTTTACACTGTTGTTGAGACTGCAAACTAATATAGCCTCTTTGGAAAGAAGTATGGAGAATACTCAAAAAATTCAAAAGAAACCTTCCATTTGATCCTGCAATCCTATTACTAGATATTTATATACACAGAGCAGGGCTGGGGGGAAGAGAAATCATTCAGTGATGTGGAAATTGTGAAAGAATGCATTATTGAAGTTGTAGGATGCTTAGACTCCAATAACATTTCAAAGTACAAAAAATTCCCTCTTTCAAGGAGAACCATAATTATTCAGCAGCATGAATTAACATTCAATTTAGCAGGACAACTTTATGCAATACTTCAAAAGGAAAATATATATTATTCAATTGCTTTGGATGAATCAACTGATACTATTGACTCAGCACAGATTAGATACTTCATTCAAGTCATAACAGAGGATTTTCTTTGTTATGAAAAGTTACTCACTTTGGCCACTCTTGTGAGCATGGGGAATAGATATATTCAACACTGAATAGATATCTTCACTATTCAAGATAAATGTGAAGTTGGACTGAACTGAATTTGGTAAATTTAATAGAGTATTTACAGATGGTGTACCTTCCGTGACAGGAAAACATAAAGGGTGTATTGTATAGATTAAAAAATACTATTAACAGATCCAGATGCTCACATTCATTTCATAGTATCTTATATCAGCAAAATCTCTGTGCTAAAGCTACTATTTTAAGTGACACTTAGCAAAAAGTTACTATTACCTATTTTAGTGCAAATGCAACATGGCATTGGTATCATAAAATGCTAAAGTTGACAGATAAGTATTCAGTGCAGATTTGCCATATCATTCTGAAGTGCATTGGCCATTGCAGAGATAGGTGTTAGCTAAAATTTTGTCTCTGTGAGAACAGATATTTAAATTTTATGAAGAACAGGATTAGTGATCTGAATTATAGAAAGAATTTCAGTGTGATATCATGTCAAATCAAAATGACTTATTTCTTTGCAAGGTAAAACTAAGTCTACATATGACATGTGGCAAAAAATTCAAGCATTTTGAAAAAAACTAGCTTTTTTCAAAACACTTCATTTCCAAAAGGAAATTTTGCATGGACACTTTTCCCAGTTAGCAAAGGTCACTGGTGAGCAAGATAATACTTGTGGATCATGTATAGTATGTGCAGCTATTATAGACCTATTAATTAGAGAATGCAATGAAAGGTTCACTGACTTTGAGAATCATGACATCACACTCACATTAGCATTTCAGGCTCAAATAGTTGGTATCATCAAAGCACTTAATGAACTACAGATTGATTGAGCTCTTAGTAGATGACATTTTAGAGTCAATCCTTGATGCAAAGAAAAATCAAATTGAAATATGGCAAAATGCAAGCAGCAGAATACCCATGCCTTTGGCAACATGACTGAAATATGCTTTCTTGCTTTTCAACCACTTACTGCTATGAATCTACAGTCTCCTACCTAGCCCTTAAAGTCACAAATGACTTTACCCATTTAGAGGATCCACTAAACTATGGACCTCCATGTTGCAACCAAGTTTTCAAATGCTTTGAACAAAAAGCAGACTCAACAAAGTCATTAAAAGGTTAGTTAACTTTAAAATTAACAAATAGGTTTTGCTGAGCACAGTGCCTGTAATCCTAGCACTCTGGGAGGCCAAGGTGAATGAATTGCCTGAGCTTAGGCATTGGAGACCAGCCTGGGCAAAAGCAGAACCCTGTTTCTAAAAATAGCCAGCAGTTGTGGCAGGTACCTATAGTCCCAGGTACTTGGGAGGCTGAGGCAAGAAGGTCACTTGAGCCCAAGAGTTTAAGGTTGCCATGAGCTATGATGTCAAGGCATTCCACCAAGGGTGACAAAGTGAGACTCTGTCTCAAACAAACAAACAAACAAAACCCCAAAACAAACAAGCAAACAACAAAACCCCCCTCAAACTCAAATAGTTTTAATTTTTCAAAATTATTAAGTACATGATAGTTAGGTTTGTACAAAATAATGTACTTCTTTAAGTATTTCTCAATGAACTTCCTTGAATGTGATCTTATTTAATTAATGGATAAACATGAAAATGTTCCCCTGCCCTGCTCAGGTCTCCCCCGGGCATTGACAAGCATCTGCCACTATTGATGCTTCTGCTTATTGTTCAGAATTCCAGAACATCCAAGTCTGCATATGATGTTTTCACACTTGGCATATATGCTCTGCTCATGCTTCAACGTCCTAACAGATGTCACTTGCTAAGCATGAGTTCAATGAAAACATACATAATTAAGAATTTCAAATCAGTGGCAGCAATGCATGAAGCCAGGTGTGTGGACCTTTTGCAAACTGAACCCTGTGTAGCTGCACAGGCTGCACACCCAGAAAGCTGAACTGATTATATAATTTCATTTTTTTTCCTCCCATCTTCCTTTGAAAGTAGATAGAGCAAATATATTTTCCTTTCCTTGAGAAACAGTGATTTTTCAACCGGGGTGCCATGAGAAGATCTTTGGTGTGTTGTGAAGCATTTTAAAGAGCATTAATTAAATTATTTTCAAAAGAAATTCAAAGCACAGTAAATATATTCTTTTTTTTTTTACTTGTTTTTTTCTTTCTTTCTTTCTTTTTTTTTTTTTTAAGACAGAGTCTCACTATGTTGACCTTGGTAAGAGTGCCATGGCATTATAGCTCACAGCAACCTCAAACTCTTGGGCTTAAGCGATTCTCTTGCCTCAGCCTCCCAAGTAGCTGGGATTACAGGCACCCACCACAATGCCCTGCTATTTTTTATTTGTAGTTGTCATTGCTGTTTGGCAGTCTGGGCTGGGTTCTAACCTGCCAGTGCTGGCTAATATATACCTCATTTTGTTTGCTTAGTTATTGTGTAAAGACATTTATACTCCATACTAATAGATCCAATGTGTAACTTTGCATTATGCACCATTGGTGGGATCCCACCATTCACCCTCCTCCTTCCTTTATCTTGGGCCATAGTTGTGATCTATTTTTCATATGAAAGTGTAAGTGATTGTAAATTGGTTTCATAATAGTACTGAGTACTTGGGATATTTTTTCTTCCATTCTTGAGATACGTTACTAAGAAGGACATGTTCCAGTTCCATCCATGTAAATGTAAAAGAGGTAAAGTCTCCATCTTATTTTATGACTGCATAATATTCCATGGTATACATATACCACAATTTATTAATCCATTCATGGGTCGATGGGCACTTTGGCTTCTAACATGACTTGGCTATTATGAATTGAGCTGCAATGAACAATCTGGTGCAAATATCTTTGTTATAAAGTGATTTTTGGTCTTTTGGATATATACCTAGTAGAGGAATTACAGAATCAAATGGCAGTTCTACTGTTAGATCCCTGAATATTCTCCACATTTCTTTCCAAAAGGGACGTATTAGCTTGCCCTCCCACCAAAAGTGCAGAAGTGTTCCCTTTTATCCATATCCATGTCAACATCTGTAGTTTTGGAATTTTGTTATGTGAGCCAGTCTTACAGGAGTTAGATGATATCTCAAAGTGGTTTTGATTTGTATTTCTCTGATGATTAAAGACCATGATTATTTTTTCATGTGTGTGTAGGCCATGCACCTATCTTCCTCAGAGAAACTTCTGTTCAAGTCCCTTTCCCACAATGAAATGGAATTACTTGTTCTTTTCTTATTAATAACTTTGAGTTCTCTGTGGATTCTGGTTATCAAACCTTTGTTAGAAGCATAACCTGCAAATATCCTCTCTCATTCTGAGAGCTGTCTGCTTGCTTTATTTACTGTGTTCTTGGCTGTACAGAAGCTTTTTAGTTTGATCAGATGCCAGTAATGTATTTTTGGTGTTGCTTCAATTGCCTGGAAGGTCTTCCTCATAACGGATTCTTCCAGGCCAATTTCTTCAAGTGTTTCTCCTGCACTCCCTCCAAGAATCTTTAGTTTCATGTCTTAAGTTTAAATATTTTATCCAGTAAGAGTCAATTTTTGGTAATAGTTAAAGGTATGGTTCCAGTTTCAGTCTTCTACAAGTTGCCAGTCAATTCTCCCAGCACCATTTGTTAAATAGGGAATCTTTCCCCCAATTTATATTTTTGATAGACTTATCAAAGATTGAATGATGATAAGTGTCTGGGTTCATCTCTTGATTCTCAATTCTGTTACGTACATCTACCTTTCTATTTTTGTGCTGATACTATGCTGTTTTGATCACAACAGATTTATAGTATAGTTTGAAATCTGGTAGTGAGATACCTCCTTATTTGTTTTATTTCCGAGTAATGTCTTGGTAATTCAAGATTTTTTCTGGTTCCATATAAAATGAAGTAATATTTTTTCCAGATCTTTAAAATATAATGGTACTGCTTTGATAGAGATTGCATTAAATTTGTAAACTGCTTTGGGTAATATGGAAATTTTAACAATGTTGATTCTTCCTAGCCATGAACATGGTATGTTTTCCATTTGTTAACATTTTCAGCTATTTCTTTTCTCAGAGTTTCATAATTCTCTTTATGGAGATCTTTCACATCCTTTGTTAGGTAAATTTCCAAATATTTCATCTTCTTTGGTACAATTGTAAAGGGAATAAATTGATTATTTTTTTGACTTGACTATTATTGGTATATATAAAAGCTACTGATTTGTGAGTATTGATTTTGTATCCTGAAGTATTCCTTGATCACTTCTAAGAGATTTTTGGTTGAGTCCCTGGGGTTTTCCAGGTATAAAATCATATCATCTGTGAAGAGTGAAAGTTTGATCTTCTCTGACCCTGTTTGTATACCCTTGATCGCCTTCTCTTGCCTGATTGCAATGGCTAAGACTTCCATTACAATGTTAAAGAACAGTGGAGAAAATGGGCAACCTTGCCTGGTTCCTGATCTGAGTGGAAATGTTTTCATTTTACTCCATTCAATATGATATTGGCTGTGAGTTTGCTGTAGGTGCCCTCTATCAGTTTAAGAAAAGTCCCTCTATACCTATTTTCTTAAGTGTTCTGATCATGAAAGGATGCTGGATATTGTCAAAAGCTTTTTCTGCATCTATTGAGAGAATCACATGGTCTTTGTTTTTTCATTTGTTTATGTAATATATTATATTTATTGATTTATATTGTATTATATTTATATATTTATATACAATATATTTATATTGTATTGTATTTATATATTTATTGATATTGAACAAACCTTGAGACCCTGGGATAAAATCCACTTGGTCATGGTGTATAATTTGTTTGAGGTGTTGCTGGATTCTGTTTGCTAGGATCTTATTGAATATTTTTGAACCTATGTTCATTAAAGATATTGGTCTATAGTTTTCTTTTCTTGTTGGGTCTTTTCCTGCTTTGGGGATCAGGGCGATATTTGCTTCATAGAATGTGTTGGGAAGTATTCCTTCTTTTTTATGTTTTGTAAAATGTTAAGTAATATAGGTACTAGTTCCTCTTTAAAGGTTTAGTAGAATTCTGATGTGAAGCCATCTGGTCCCAGACTCTTCTTTTTGGGGGAGATTTCGTATAGTTGATTCTATTTCAGTACTTGATTTTAATCTGTTCAGCATTTCCAATTCTTTCTGATTAAGTCTAGGAAGATGGTGTGCTTCCAAGTATTGGTCAATTTCCTTCAGATTTTCATATTTCTGAGAATAAAGTTTATTGTATTATTCATTAAGGTTTTTTTATATTTCTGAGGTGTCTGTTGTTACTTCGCCTTTGTCATTTCTGACTGATGATATTTTGAACTTTAATTTTCAAATTTTGGTTAGAAAATAGGTTGGCCAAATGTTTATCGATTTTGTTGAATTTTTCATAAAACCAACTTTTTAATTCATTGATCTTTTCAGTAATTCTTTTTTTTTTTTTTTTTTTTTTGAGACAGATCCTCAAGCTGTCACCCTGGATAGAGTGCTGTGGCATCATAGCTCACAGCAACCTTCAATTCCTGGGCTTAAGCGAGTCTCTTGCTTCCACCTCCCGAGTAGCTGGGACTACAGGTGCCCGCCACAATGCCCGGCCGTTTTTTTTTTTTTTTTTTTGGTTGCAGCCGTCATTGTTGTTTGGCAGGCCCGGGGCTGGATTCGAACCTGCCAGCTCAGGTGTACGTGGCTGGTGCCTTAACCTGTTGAGCCACAGGCACTGAGCCAATTCTTTTGTTTTTTATTTCATTTAACTCTGCTCTAATTTTAGTTATTTTTTTAGTTATTAATTTTATTAATAAATAAATTTTAGTTATTTTTAGTTATTTCATTTAACTCTGCTCTAATTTTAGTTATTTCTTTTAGTTATTAATTTTATTAATAAATAAATTTTAGTTATTTTTAGTTATTTCTTCTGCTGGGTTTGGGGTTGGAATCTTCTTCCTTTTCCAGTTGCTTAAGATGTCCCATTAAGTTATTGACTTCCTCTATTGCCGTTCTCTTGAGGAAGGCTTGCAATGCTATAAATTTCCCTCTTAGGACTGCCTTTGCAGTATCCCATAGGTTCTGATATTTCATGTCTCCATTATTGTTTTGTTCCAAAAATTTGTCAATTTCCTTCTTAATCTCACCTATGACCCAGCTATCATTCAGCATAAGGTTATTCAGTTTCCATGTCTTTGTATGAGTATGCAGATACCTGTTATTGGTGAGTTCAACTTTTATTGCATGATGATCTGAGAAAATACAAGGAATAATTTCTATACTTTTAAATTTGCTGAGGTTAGACTTGTGACCTAAGACGTGATCAATTTTGGAGGATCTTCCATGGGCTAATGAGAAGAATGTGTATTCAGTTTTGTTAGCATGAAATGTTCTGTAGATGTCTGTTAAATTCAATTGTTTTATGGTGAAGTTTAAGTCCAAAATTTCTTTGCTTAGTTTCTTATTAGAGGATCTATCCAACACTGCCCAAGGGGTGTTAAAATCTCCAACTATTATGGTGCTGGAAGATATTAAATTGCTCATGTCTGTTAGAGTCTCCTTTACAAATTGAGGAGCATTCTGGTTGGGCACATAATGTTAATATTTGACATCTCATCATGCTGAGTGTTTTCCTTAACAAATATGAAGTGACCATTCTTGTCTTTCCTTACTTTTGTTGGTTTAAAGCTTAATGTATCTGCAAATTAAATTGCCACCCTGCTTTTTTCAGATTTCTGTTTGCCTGGATTACAGATGTCCATCCCATCACCCTAAATTTATCCTTTAAGGTAAGTCTATGTTTATCCTTTAAGGTAAGAAGAGATTCTTAGATGCGGCAGATATCTGGCCTGATGTTTTGTATACAGTAGGCCAACCTGTGCCTCTTAAGAGGACAGTTTGAGTCATTCACATTAATTGAGAGTATTGATAAGCCTGGTAGTATTTTTGGTGTCAAGTGTTTTGAAAGTCCAGTGGACATTTTGAATTTTTTCACCACTGTGGAAATTGGGTTTTGGTCAAGAATTTCAGAGTGAGTTTACTTTGGTGGTAGAGCATTGTGCTGGTCATTATGGAGGATGGGTATGAGGATATCCTGAAGAGCTGTTTTGGTTATGGCAAATTTCTTCAACATGTGTATGTCATTAAGGTAATTAACTTCTTTGTCATAAATGAAGCTCAATTTAGCTGGATACAGGATCCTGAGCTGAAAGTTGTTTTGTTTTAGGAGATTGCAGGTCGATGACCATCCTCTTCTGTCTTGAAAAGTTTCAACAGAAAGATCTACAGTCATTCTAATATTCTTCCCCTTGTAGATTATGATTATCTTATGGCTGGATGCTGCCGGATTTTCTCCTTCATATTAACTTTGGTGAAATTAATTACAATGTGTCTAGAAGATGCTTTATTTGGGTTGAGTTGTGCTAGCGTTCTGAAATTGTCTGCTATCTGAATTTCAGTGTTTCTTGCCATGCTTGGGAAGTTCTCCTCAATTACTTCTTAGAGTAGATTATCTGTGCCTTTCAGACCATCCTCTTCTTCAGGGATTCCTATGAGGCTAATGTTTGCTCTTTTGGAGTGGTCCCACAATTGTCCCAGGGAATGGCCCATTTTTGCTTGCCACTTCTCTTCCTCTTTGAGCATTTGGGAGTGTTCAAAACCTTTGCCTTCAATGTCAGAGATCCTTTCTTCTGCCTGCTCCATTCTGTTACTGAGGGATTCTACTGTATTTCTCAGATATTTGAGGGCTGCAAGTTCTTGCCTCAATGTTTCAAAAATCTTTTGTGATTTTGTCTTTGAATTCATTGAATTCTTGAGACAACTTTTGAATTGCTCCTTGATTTTCCAATTCCATCTTTGCATCCATCTGTTAATCTTATTTGCAATCCAAATTCTGAATTCGATTTCTGACATCTCATTCTTTTGTTTATGAATGGGACCTTCTCTTCTGTCTCCTTTGTCGTTGGCATCATGAATGATCAACTCCCCCAAAGAATGGTTATTCATGTTGCCAGAGTTTATTATTATTCATGTTAGCAGAGTTTTCCCATTGATTCTTCCCCATGATTATTTTTCACCTTTTGGCTAGAGAAGCTGGCAAGGTGAAATTGATTTGAGAGCTCCTGGAGTTGTAATTGACCAGCCCTTTACCAAAAAAGTGGGACTAGTGATTATGGCTTTCCCCTTAGAGCTTTACAAAGTTCCCATTGAGAACTACAGCCTGAAACTGCAGCCTGAATTTCTTGGTGTGGTGGGGTTAGATGGCAGTGACCAGTATTCAGCTAGTCTCTGCCCAATCCTAGTGAATCAGTGGCTTTGGGCTGAAATCTCAGCTGTGGAGATATATAAGCAACTAAGACACCCCCCCCCCACAAGATGACAACTGGCAGGGGAGAATCCCACACTCCCACAACAACACAACCAGGGTACAATCTTGGTGGGACCCTGGATGATTGCCCCTAGTCAAGAGTACCAAACCAATTGTTCTCACCAATACAAACACCAATCTGGTGGGAGAGTTCACAACGACTTCAGTATCTAGGCAGTATGGGGTCCACTGGCAGCTCAATTTGACCCCAGTGGGAGGGACGATGGAGTGCCTCTGTCAGGGGCAGCACTTCCACTGTCTGGGGAAGCACTGCCACAGTCCGGGGTGGTTCCTCTGGTCTGGGGTATTGCTGTGTGCAGGTCGCTGGAGCCAGTGGAGAGCTGGAGTGCATTGCCACCATTTGCAAGGGTCACAGGAGCTGATCAGGGAACCAGAAGGCAGAGTCCCCAGCCTCCAGGGCCCCAGGGGTTGCCAGAGCTGGGAAGAAGTCGCCAGCCATGGGCTGGGGTCTCAGGAGCCCAGTGGAGAGCCAAAGGGTGGAGTCACGGGTCCAAGGAACTGGGTGGGAGTCGCTAACCATGGGTCATGGGTCACAGGAAATAGGTGAGGAGCCAGAGGATGGAGTTGCTGGCAGTGGGTCACATGGGTTGCAGGAGCTGGGCGGGAGTCACTGACCACAGGCAGTAGGTCTCAGCAGCTGGGTGGGAGTCACCAGTGTGGGCCCCATGGGTCACAGGAGCCAGAGGGCAGAGTTGCCAGCCATGGGTCACATGGGTCACAGGAGCCAGGTGGGAGTCACTGCAGCAGTCACTGGGCTCAGTGGGGAGCTGAGCTGCCCACCGTGGGCTGCCAAGCTGGGGACCCAGTCCCTGGTGGTTGATAACATGGGTACTTTCCAACACAGGGAAAGTCTCTCCTCCTTTGTGACTCCCCGCCTATTAAAGTTATAGTTTCAGCACAACTGCCCCACAGCTCATGTTGTGCCCTGCTCTAGCAAAAATCTGCCAAATGCTCCAAATTTTGCAGGGGATAGTCTTCCAGACTGCCAGGAGAGGGGGGAGGGGTGTATTGGGCATTCAGGAAGATAGGGAGAATACCAGATCAACTTTTGGCCCAGGCAGGAGACTGCCTGTGTTTGTAGCGGTATCTCTCTGTGGAGGGAGTCCTGGCCCTCAGTGTTCTCTCCCCTTTCATGAAACAAAAGGTCCACTGTTCTGTACTTGCCTCAAGCTGCTCTCCTGGGGGAGGGTAAGGAGAAGGATTCCCATCTTCTTTGGGATGGGTTTTGTACCTGAATTTGTTTCTTTTGAGTCCCAGCTTGTCACAGCAGGGGTGATGTGAACTTATTGATCCTCTCTCTCAGCTCAGCTCCCGATCTTCCACTTTTTGGGTTATTTTTCCCACCCTCATCTTCTCTCCTCCCCACACATTCACTCTCCCCCAAGCACATGGAGCCTTTCCTCTCTTCAGCAAGTCTGGTTTGTTCTCTACTGACAGTAAACTTGAGGTTATAGATCATTTGGGCTATTTTTTCCATAGTCATGTCAAAAAGATTAATAAATAAAGATTTATTTTTGGTGTTTACCAAAGTTCCTCTATAGAATGCTAATTCTATACATGAAAGCTGGAAGAATTCAGACATATTAGAGATTCAACTCAACTCTAAGTATAGCCCTGGAAAATACTGCTCAATATACAAGACTTATGATGAAACTCATGATAATTTCTTATAATCCACAATGAACTGTTTTATACAGCAAGTTAGTAGTATTTTAAAAAGTTCTCTTTACTGAATGTGTGTATCTGTGTAGTTGTGGGTGTGCATATACCACCTTGTGAATATTTTATCTCTCACACTGATATGTCAGTAGTAAAGAAGGTACATTTGATATGTTGTTTATATGTGTATGGAAAGATCCAGTGTGTGGACTGATAAATATTTACAACATTTTTAGAAGGTTGGTCTATAACCAGTTTCTTTCTATGAAGATAAATTCTTCAATCTTCATAATGGCTCACTCCCCAATCTTTGCTATTTCCATCATTGCCTGAAACTAACTGTCCCTGGGATGGGACAAGGGACAAGTTTATAGGAGAAGTTTTGGATTTTATTCTTCATGATGACTTGTAATAAAGGTACATTAGAAAATGGACTTTGAAAAGCTGGATGATTGAAGTGATATTCTAACAGCACCGCTAGAGGCTTTGGGCGTGGCTAAGTGAAGCCAGTTGGAAGCAGGGTAAACTAAACTCTTTCTTTCCAATGTCTCATCTATCAAGAAAGAAGACATAAGGGCTATGTCTTCCCTTTTAATATGATATTATAAACACAGACAAAGAACAGAATTCATTTTGTTTAATATCCCATGAAGGTATGTGGGCAGGGTAATATTTTATTGTCTGAGAATATAACAAATGCCTGTCATTTAGAAATGATCATTGCTTGAGAAAGTGAAGTTTAAAGAGCATGCTTTTGCTAATAAATCATAGAATGTAATATAATATGGTGTGACTATGTTAAACACATAATTATATCTACAAATGGAATCTGAGCCAAGAAGGAAACAAACACTCCACCCTACACTCACAGAGGCACCCACATACTACTCAAACACCATTCACGCATACATGTGCTGAAGGATCAAGAATGTACTGCTTGATGGACTAGGGAAGCTAGACTAGTGGGAAACTTAATACTTAAGATTTGGTTACTTCTTCCCTGTTGTTCCTATGTATATGTCCACTCCCATGATAGAATTTAGAAGATATTTGTATATTGAGCCTGGTTCCTCATCCCTAGAACAGAGTAGAATTTATGAAATTCACTATGCAACTGAATTGAACATCAACCGTCCCAATCTCCTTCTATCCCCCAAACATGGTAACACTACTTTTTCCATTTAGAACTCTCAGGCTTGATATTTTCTTGCCCATTCCAAATTTTGCAATTTCCCTGCTATTCTCCTGGGCAATCACATTTGAGAGGAGGTAGCCCACATAGTCCTCTTCACCCAGTAAGAGCATAATAAAAATGTATCAAATAAATATGCCAAAATATCTTTCTGAAAAGTATACCATTTTTTTCTTTCTACTCTGTTTACCTTTTGGAAAAATGCTGGAAAAGATACTCAAAGGAATATCTGAATAGGGTCAGTTGTTCTTGTTCTAAAAAACTTCTGACACACCAGATTATTCTGATAATTTTATGTCCTTCAAGGCTGGATCTACCTGTTTTAAGGTCTGAGCGAACCGTGTAAGTGTGTGTGTAAAGGGAGGGGTGAGAGTAGACCATACTCATCAGGTCTGACAGCATTTTCAAAATGTTGTTACTGTTGGCAAAGCCTTATCTTAGATGAAGTGGTAAATTAGCAAACTGCCACAGAGAACTATGATTTTGTAAAATTAGATGGAGTAAAAGAGAAACACAATTAATTCCAGGCCCTGAGGCAAGAGTGAAGTAACTGGTGTCTTTGTTCTCTTCGACTATCAGATACCCTATCTTTTCTTCTCCTTAATAGCAGGCGCTCTCTGCCGATCAGCTGAAAGACCAGGTATCACTTGGAGTGTGCACCCCAAGGTTATAGGCTGGTGTAGTTAGAGAGAAAAAGACTGAAATCACCATCCAGTGGTCTTTTTTCTCCTCATGAGCCTTAAGCCACTGTGTCACATCTTATTACATCTAAGAAATGAGTACAACATGGTTATCTGCTTTTCTTTCTTTTTTTTTTTTTTTTACCTACACTCAGAATTAGCCAACTGAATTCACATTGAAAGTCATAGAAAGCCCATCAATCATTGCTTCTTGGCTTTTTGGCCAAGATCAAGTGTAGAAAGCCCATCAATCTGAAAGTACATTTTAGGCTCGTGAAGTATCTCATATAGTATGGGTAGGTGCTGGAAAGACTTTAGAAAGATAAAGACTGGGAATGCTTTCTTTCTGGTTGTATGCTCCCTGATGCTGAAAAGAAAAGAGAGAAAAAATGAACATGGAACTGTAAGGTACACAGCTGTGTAAACTGATGCTTACATCTCATGGGCCCATGACCACGTGGAGACCTCATCAGAGTTATTCTGTGGATTGTATGAAATCTACCTTTCTTTCTGTTCTCTTTGCATCTTCTGAGAAGGTAAGGACTTTCAACAATGATGTGCTGTTTTCCGAAGACAGTACTTGCTTCATGTAGATATCAGATAGCCCATGGTTTTTCACTCTTAACCAAAACAACTTATGGTAAATAACTGAATAAAGAGTTAGGAGCTGGGTCTTAGAGGTTAAACATAGTGCTAAAGGTTATACAGCGCTAAAGTCATACAGTGCTAAAGTCCCCTTTCCCATAATTTTAGAGAAAGTGTTTCCAGAGACACTTTAAGAAAAACCCAGAAAAGTGAGAAAATAGACTCATATAATCATCACTGGACAAATCACTTTGTCTTTAGGTGAAAATTTTCTGCTAAGAAGGAAAATTTACAACTGTACTAATCTGATTCATAATGTACGTGGAATTCACCAATATGATTCCTCAGCAAATGGCCTCTACACACATCCAGTTTTGCTAGATTCAAATCAAGATCTTAGCAGTCTTTTATTCCATCTGGAGGCTCTAAGGGAGAAACATTTCTTTGCATTTTCCAACTTCTAGAAATCAATCTCATTCTTTGGCTCATGGTGCTGCATCACAGAGCCTTTTCTCCTCCTCTATCATAAAGTTTATCACTTCTCTCTCTCTTTCATTCTCTTTCTCTCTCTCTAACCTAACTCTGATTTTTCCTGCCTCCCTCTTATGAGGACCTTTGTGATTACATCAGTCCTACTTAGGTAATCCAGAATGATCTTCCCATCTCCAGATCCTTAATTTAATTGAAATTGCAAAATCAATTTACCATGCAATGTAACATATTCACAGGTTCTGGAGAATAGAATGTGAAAATTTTGCTGGGAGAAGGGGCATTATTCATCCTACTATAAACAGGTTCAGAATGCATTTTATTAATTTATTTTTAAATTAAAAAAAAACTTTATTTATTTATTTTAGACAGAGTCTCACTCTGTCCCCAGGCTACAGAGCCACAGGTTTCAGCCTACCTCACAGCAACCTCAGACTCCTGGGTTCAAGAGATCTTCCTGCCTTAGCTTCCCAAGTATCTGGGACTACAGGCACATGGCACCACACCTGGATAATTTTTCTATTTTTAGTAGAAATGGAGTCTTATTCTTGCTCAAGCTGGTCTAGAACTCCTGAGCTCAAGGGATTCTCCCATCTTGGCCTCCCAGAGTGAGAGGATTACAGGTGTGTGTCACTGTGTCCAGCCAGGACACATTTTAAAGATAGTGCCAACAAGACTTTGCTGGCTAATTGGATGTGGGGAATGGAGAGAATTATTTGCAAATAATGTTATTTTGGTTTAGGCGACTGGCTGGACAACATTATGATTTATTGGGATGGATAAAATACAGGGGAGAATCAGTTTTGTGGGGTTAAAATAGTTTATTTTTGTCAATGATGAGTTTGAATTGCCAAGTTGAGATCTAAAATACTTTGTTTCATGATGGCCATTGTATGTAGAAATTTTGAATGTAGTGAAAGGTGAAGACTAGCAAAAGGAATTTCAGAATTGGCATTTTTAAATCACTAAAAACCATAGAGTGGGTTGAGATAATCAGGAAAGAAAGGGATGCTGGAGAACATGAGAGAACAGGGATCAGCCTCATCCCTGGAGCACTGATCCCTAAAAGATATTTATAGGTTAACTAGAAAGAAATGGTCAAGAAGGTGAGAGGGAAACCAGATAGATAATCCAAGAGAATATGGTGGAGACTGAGTGTCCACTACAACCTAGTCGCATTCTACCTTAAGTTAGAGTAGTAGCTGGGGAAGTGGCCACTCCTCAAAAAATTGTATTTCTGAGCCTCCATTGTACCAAGATGGGTACATGTGACTAAATCCTTGAATTAATTGTAAATCCATTCTCCGAACAGAAGCAAACGTACTTACTATAGTACTGTACACTTCTGTTAGTCTTTAGTCTTTCTGTGTCCAATCAAAATACTGTTTTCCAAAGTAGCTCCAATTGGTTTTTGTCTTTCCGACCCCTTTTAGCAGGTGTATGCTATTCGGGTTGAGTTGTGCTAGAGTTCTGAAGCTATCTGCTATCTGGATTTCAGGATCTCTATGCATGTCTGGAAAGTTCTCTTTCATAATCTCATGAAGAAGGTCCTCTGTGCTTTGTGAAGCTACTTCATCACCTTCAGGGATCCGTATAAGGTGAATATTGGTTTTCTTTGAATTATCCTAGAGCTCTCTGAGACAATGATCTGTTTTTGCTTTCCATTTCTCTTCCTCTTTGATCATTTGGGAACGTTCAAAAGCTTTGTCTTTAATGTCATAAATCCTTTCTTCTGCCTGTTCCATTCTGTTACTGAGGGATTCTACTGTATTTCTCATATCATGTAGTGCAGCAACTTCTTTCTCAATGTGTCTAAATCTTTGGTGATTTTGTCTTTGAATTCATTGAATTTGTGAGACATCTTCTGAATTAATCCTACAATTTCTACCTCCATTTTTACTTCCATTCTGTTGATCTTGTTTGAAATCCAAATTCTAAATTCAGTTTCAGACATCTCAGCTATCTGTTTGTGGATGGGATCCTCTGGATTGGCTGGTTTGTCATTCATTGGGGGAGTTGAACTGTTCTTTTTATTCATGTTGCCAGAGTTTTTCTGCTGATTCCTCCCCATGATTGTTTTTCAATGTTTAGCTAGATGAGCAGGTAAGGTGAAATTGGACTTGAAACTTGTATGGTTGTGGATGACCAGCCCTTCACTGAGGAACTGGGACTGGTGACTGCAGCTTTTCCTCTACAATTTTGCAAAGGACCTGTATAGTACTAGAGTCAGTGACTCTAGAGGTCTGCTTGGTGTAGTGGGAGTAGGAGGCTCTGTCTTGTATTCAGTTGATCTCTGTCCAATCCTAGTGAATCAGTAACTCTGGCTTGCAGTCTCAGCTTTGGTGAAATACAGGCAACTAGGACATCCCATCCCCCACTGGTAATATCTGGAAGTGGATAATCAAATCTTCTCATTATAGTAAAACCTGGGTCCCACCTTGGAGGGTCCTCAGATAATTTGTCCAGTTCATGAGTTCCAGACCAATTGTCCCAGATAGCCCCCACTCTCTAGCTGGAGAGGTCAAGAGGACTCCAGCAATTTGATGGATTTGAGCACCTCTGGTGCTCCAAGGAGTCAGAAATGCCCATCCAGTAGGAGGTTTAGAGCCAGGGGGTTGATGCCTCTTATCCCAACTTGGTCATCTTTCACCACCAGAGTCTGGTCACCCCAGTCTCTGCTAGTCTCTCCAGCAGTCTCTGTTAACCCAGTCTCTGTGGCCCTGTTCTGTCCATAAGCAAATGTGCCAGGGCTATGTGCCTGCCAGAGTCAAAGTGAGGTTGTTGCTTCTCCTGGTTACCACAGTCTGCCACCATCCAGCAGAGGAAGCTGAGGTCTGCCTGCCTCAGGTGCTTAATGGTAGCTGAATAAAGTTCCACCTGAGCTCAGTCCAAACATGAGGATATCCAGACAGCAAAAGAATTTCTCCCTCAGCCACTGCACCTTTGTTGCCGCTGTTCTGCAGTACTGAAATCCCTATATGGAAAGGTCTGGTTCCCTCTGGAGGGCCACAGAGTTGGGGATATGACTCTCCAGAGTTAGACCCCTGCAGGATCACTCTACTAATGCTGAAGTTGGGTGGGAGGTGCCTCCTCTTAAGTTCGTGCACCTCAGCAGTTTCCAAGCCTCCACCCATTGCAAGAACCCAAGCCTCTGTCTGCTGCTGAGATACTCTTTTTTTGGGCCTGGTCAGTCACCTTTCCTTCTATGTCTTCCTGTACAGTTACTGGATTCACAGGTACAGCACAGCTGTACTTCCACCATCTATGCAATGCCTGGTCCTAGCCAAGAAATGCAGACATTCTGGATTCTGGAGGAGTTGGACTTCTAGACTGCCAGGCTGGGGTTAGGGGTAGACTGAAGGATCAAGGTGGCAAGGAAAATGTTGGTTCAATTTTCCTGCCAGAGAAGGGGATTCCTAGACTCTCAGCAGGGGCTCTCTTGAGAAGGAGTCCCAACTTCCAACAATTCCCTCCAGTGGGGTGAGGAAGGAGAGCCTCAGTTTATCAGTTTATTGCTCACCAGTAGAGATCACACAGTAAGCAAACAACTCTCTTAGGGGAGGGGATGGCCACACAACCTCTTTGGGATGAGATCTGTACCTGAAAATAGTTTCTTTGGAGTTGAAGCTTGCCTCAGCAGGGAATATGAGCAATTTTCTATGTCATCTCTCAGCTCAGCTCCCCTCCTTCAGCTTTGTTGGGTTCTTTCTGGATGTTATGTCTCCCTCTGGATTGGAGCTTCTGTTTAGAGCTGGCTCCAATCAGCCGTCATACCCCATTCCCCCTTGGTCTTGTTGAATGTGAAAATTGGAGTTAGGGAAAATAGCCAACCTGAGGATTTAGCAAATCACCAAATATATTGAGATCAAATGAGCAAATAAAGAGATAAAAAGGCTACCAGACACACAAGCCCACAGATGCACGAAAGTCAGAAACACATAGACATACAGACAAGACAAAACAAAACAGTACAAAACAAACCAAAAAACCAATCTACAATAAAAATAATGATAATCATAAAATAATTGGAAAAAAAAGCCTCTAAAAATGTGATGTAAGCACTCTCAGAAACCATAAGAAGGGAAGAAGAGGAAGAGAGAAAGGACAAAAAAAGAAAGTAGTGTTCATAAAAGAGTTAAAAAAGAAGAAAGGAAAAAAATTAAAAATAGAAAAAATAAAAATAAAAATAAAAAATTAACTATAGCTCCTCCAAGAAAAAGATACAAAAAAAAAGAAAAAGAAAGAAAAAGAAAAAAAAAAGGCACAAACCACAAAAATATTATTCATATATATATATATATATACACACACATCCATACCTATGAGGTAGATGTCAACTTCAGTAGGAATATATTTATAATGCAATATACTTTCTGTACACCAGGTGGCACTGTGATTGGTTCCCAGGCTTATACCTGATTCACCCTACCTGGCTGGTTGCCATTTTTGGAGTTTCTATGAAAGTTTGTTTCCTAATTGTTGCCCAACCTCGGTGCTGTGTTCCAGACGGCACTCCTATTCGACTTCCAAACTTGGTACAGGAGTCCACTCTTCACAAGTCTTTCCACTCTGCTCCCACGTTCTCTCGCAAACTGGCAACAGCAATTGACTGTGGGAGAGGGGAGGGCTGTGGCTGGCTCTTGCAGCTGTGGTGCATGGAGACCTTTTCCGTGGCACGGAGTCTCACTTTTGAGTCTAGCAACCCACCAGTTCACCACACAGCGTCTAGCAACCCACCAGTTCGCCACATAGCCTGAACTGCCAGACCACACCAATATTCCCCACCAGGAATGGTCTGGTCTATTTAATCACTCCTGTTGTTTTGGACAATTCAAAATGTCTGTTTCCTGGGCGGGATCCCCTCCCCTCAATTTTTCATTGGGCTGCCTAGCTCTCTGTGGCTCCGAGTGGCACCCCTTTCTGGTTGCCAAACTCTGCTCAGGAATCCACACTTCACCACTTTGGTGAAGTGTGGAAAAGATCCAGAGCCCCCTCCCTCTCACCTGATGACTTGGGAGAGATGGGCTACACATCCATCCCATCTGCCATCATGCTCCGCCTCCTCTATGATCCATTTTGAGTTAATTTTTGTATAAGGTTTAAAGTATATCTTGGGTTTCTTTCTTTCACACATAGATTATATGGTAAGCAGAATTCTACCATAGCCCCCTCAAAAATTTCTACCCTGATTTCTGGAACTAATAAATATACTGAAATAATGAACCTGGATTATGTTACTTTACAGGTTACAAAAAATTATGTATATGTCCTTATGGTTACAAATATGGTTTGTACATGTATCTTTATGGTTTATGGTTATGTTTGCTTTCAACAACAGAGAGCTTATCTGTGTGGAAATAATATAATTTACTACCCGGAGTAGAGTATTTGCATGCAGTTCTTTTTGTATTTAGCCTTACAGCATCCAGGAAAAAGTACTATTTTCCAAAGCCCTTTAAAAGTAGAGTATTTTCTCAGCTGGTAGCAAAAGAAGAAATCCAAAACATTCAAAGAATGAAAAAGATTTGAAATGCTGTTGCTTGCTTAAAGATGGAGAAGCCCATGTGATAGGGGTTGCACCTATCCTGTAGAAGCCAGAAAGAAAAGGAAAACTCAGTTCTCCAACAGTCAGGAGCTGCATTCTACCAACAACCACGTGAACTTGGTAGCACCTTTTCCCTAGAATTTTTGGGTAGAATTCCACCTTGATTTCAACATTATGAGATGCTGTGCAGTGTGTATCTTCTCATTAATACCACACCATTTTAATTATTGGATATTTAGCTCACATTTCTGAAATAAATACTACTTGATTATGATACAGTAATGTTCTTATATATTGCTAGGCTTGATTTCCTAACATTTTGTGTCTAAGTTCATATGAGGGATGTTGGTCTCTGATAAGTCTTATAGCAAGACTTGAAATGGAATAGAGTTCATTAATTTTAAAAGTGTTTGCTTTTGCTATTATAGTTTCTTTGCATTTATGAATACCTTTTAGAACAATAACCAAAAAAAAAAAAAAAAGAGGCTATTGAGGTGGTGGAGCAAGATGGCCAACTGGAAGCAGCTTACTTCTGTCCGAAAGGAAAGATAACCTCCAGAAACTGCCCAATTAAGCTGAAGACTGGGAGCTCAGCAGAGAGAGAGAAGTGAGAACCTCAGGTCACCTCTGCTGAGGCAAGCTGTGACTCCTAGAAAGCAAACTCCAGGTACAAAATTCAACTGAATGGAAAAGTATCCGCCCCCTCCCCCAAGAATACTGTGTTTTTTTTTGTTTTTCTGTTTCCTTTCTTTTTTCCTCTTCATTTGCTCCTGTGGGCTTTCTACAGACAAGCAGTGAACTGTGGACCTCTTGTCTCACCTTACCAAGGAGTGCTGTGTGAAGTGGGGACTGCTCCCTCAGAGCTACTCTTCTGTGACTTTGAACATTCTCTTGCTAGGCAGAAAAACTGAACTAAAGTTTTTCCTGCTATTCTGAACTTACAGTATATCATTCCCCCCTTACCTGATGAACCAGAAGCCTGACACCTGCTGAGAAAAAGGGAGGAGGTTCTTGAGCAGTGCCCCCCCTCCCTGTCTGCAGGACCAAGCGCCCCACCATCAATAGACTCTGGAGGGTGGAGCCGTGGTGAGCTTACCTCCCCCTGGCCAGGGTCTCCGCCAGCGACCACAGAACCCTGTACCACTTGAAGAGAAACTTCTCTAAAGAAGACAGGTGCACGGCCTACAGACACATGAAAAAATGCTCACTATCCTTAATCATCAGAGAAATGCAAATCAAAACTACTTTGAGATATCACCTACCTCCAGTAAGATTAGCCACATAACAAAATCCCCAAACCAGAGATGTTGGTGTGGATGTGGAGAAAAGGGAACACTTCTACACTGCTTGTGGGAATGGACAGTAATACGTTCCTTTTGGAAGGATGTTTGGAGAATACTTAGAGATCTAAAAATAGACCTACCATTTGATCCTATAATTCCTTTACTAGGTATATACCCAGAAGACCAAAAATCACATTACAACAAAGACATCTGTACCAGAATGTTCATTGCAGCCCAATTCATAATTGCTAAGTCTTGGAAGAAACCCAAGTGCCAATCGATTCAGGAATGGATTAATAAATTGTGGTACATGTGCACCATGGAATATTATGCTGCCGTAAAGAAAGATGGAGACTTTACCTCTTTCATGTTTACACGGATGGAGCTGGAACATATTTTCTTAGCAAAATATCTCAAGAATGGAAGAAAAAGTATCCAGTGTACTCAGCCCTACTCTGAAGCTAATTTATAGGTTTCATATGAAGGCTATAACCCAACTATAGCACAAGAATATGGGGAAAAGGGCAAGGGAGAGGAAGGGAGGGGGAGGTTGGGGTGAAGGGAGGGTAATTGGCGGGGCCACACCTATGGTGCATCTTAGAAGGGTACAGGCAAAACTTACTAAATGCAGAATACAAATGTCTTCATACAATAACTAAGAAAATGCCATGAAGGCTATGTTAAACAGTTTGATGAAAATAGTTCAGATTGTATATGAAACCAGCACATTGTACCCCTTGATTTCACTAGTGTACACAGTTATG